>VURO01019034.1:0-13974 GCA_015108175.1 Pelvicachromis taeniatus
TATATTTTTTTTTTTTTTTTTTTAAAAAACCCCCCCCCCCCTTTTTTTTTTTAATTTATTTATTTATTTATTTTATTTTACAAAACAGCTAAACGGAGGATTTGGGTGCCTCGGTCCTATTTGGCAGCTTATAAACAAAAAAGGGGGGAAAGGGTAGAATATTGCGCTTTGATCTACCTTTTGCATGCTTGCGAAATGTTGAGAGCCTATGTCAAATTTAACGAGGTCTGCCCTCCGCAAATAACTTCCAACGCGCAGACAAATTAAACAGAAAGGTCTTTGTTGGCCACAGGTCTGTCTCTCGGCGTCTGCTGGTTCAGGTCAGATTGCTCCATCCGACAGTGACTGACACGGGGCTCATTATAAAGAAACGCTGCAGAGACACTAGTCCACATCACAGCTCTGTTAGTCTTAACAAATCACTATAATCCTGCAGTATTTTCATAGACTTATAGTGCGCATGCAGCACTTAATAGTGAGCTCTCAGAGATGCGTTTTTGTCCTCTAGCGGAGCGCTTTGGCATCGAGCTGCACATCTTCTCAAATCGATTACAGCATCAGCTTTTTTTTTTTTGGAGATGTCATCGTCAGTGAAAGGGCGACACCTTGTGGTTAAATGTAGGCAATTGGAAGTAATATTCTGCAGCTGGGTGTAAAAACTTCATGTAAAAGACTGAATTAAGTTCTGGAAAAAGAGGATTTTTATATAACCAACTCTAGTCAATGTGTTTGTTGAGCTGGTGGCAAAATCAGACAGGCAAGCAGAAGAACAAAAGCAGTTCTGAAACGTGTGAGAATATGAGTTAAACATTTGAAAAAAGAAAGCCCACACACACAAAAAAGACAAATGTTGGTGAATCACTCAGACCCATCAAAGGTAAAAGGGGCCTCTGAACCTGGGTTTCTGAACACTGTTGCAACATGAGCAGGAATTCCATTTTCGTCTCCCACATTGTGTTGTGCTGTTGATATTGTGAGGTGGAAACTTCAGGGAGGGACAAAGCGGCCCATCTCTCCCGGCACTGTGACCTTGGGTCCCTGTCAGACACAAAAGCGTCGGTGCGGGGCAGCATTCCTCAGAGCAGGTAAACAGAGCCTTCTCTAATCCCTCTGGGGGCCCTCAGTCTGCTGGAGCTCAACGATGGCTTTTACAAATGTTGACATTTGCAAACATGAACAGTCTGGCATTCTGCGAAAACAAAACTCCTCCGTTTCTAAGAGAGTTCTGCAAATGGCAGAGCTCGTCCTCTCGGCAGGCAGCTTTTGCTCCTTTGCAAGCAACAGCCAGCAGAGTGCTCAATGTGGAAGCGGCAAGTTAGAGAGAAGCAGAAATCCACAAGGCCTTAATTGAGTGATGTCCCTTTATTACTACTAATGTAGTATTAATAAAGTAAAGAAGGAAGCAGAACTTTTTACGACAGGTCAGCATGGATAGACGGATGGATACAGTCTTGGAGTGATGGGAGAGTACGCACCCGTCACTTTGGTTAAAAATGGCAATCACGGTTTTCCAACTAAACTATTTAATTTAAAGTGAATCACAGCTACATAATTACACATTTCCCTCCTTTATCTATACTCTGTACTCTGACATCGGGCCGAGCTGAGCGGCATTACGTTTTTGATGGTCCGAGAAACACAAATTCCACCCAGAGTGATGCTGTCTGGATTAAAACCCTGAAACTTGCTGTAAGGGAACAGTGTTAAGCACTGGTCCCTTTTACCTCTGGCTTATAGAAAGCATACACCACCAGTAATGAGGGTTTAAAAATGAGCACTACTTAACTTTAAGGCTAGTAAGAGTTCAAAATAGTTCTTTAGCTGGGTTCATTCTGCTTCATCTATTGCTACACAAGGCTAAAACACAGAAAGGTCACCAAGAAGTTTATTTCACACCCGTTTCTGGTATCAAATGTGTCATTTTCAATTTACATAAATATTTAATATTGTGAATCATTTCCTAAATATAACACATAAAAACCTGAAAAAAATGCAGTGGGCTTTTTGTTTTGTTTTTTCAAGTCCAGCAGACAACACAGTCCTGTGTGATCGGAGTGAAAAGACCACAAGAGGATCGGTTAAAAGTTTCGGTCAGGATTTCAGTCAGTACTTGTAGCTTCAAACCATTTAAGATGATGACACCAGGTCAAAAAATAAATAAATAAAATATATAACATAACAGCGATGAAGCTGGAATGAGCTTCCGGTGCCGTGAAAGCTGTGAAACAACTTGCTTTAGTGTTATGTGTCTCCTCAGTGAACCCGGCTGTCGTCAGACGGAAACCTCCGTCCACTGGTCTGGCAAACAGTGGTAATCCAGGCAGGCCACCCTGCTGCTGCTTGGTACAGGGAACAGATGAGATATGTTCAAATGCACGTACAGCAAGTTGGAACAACAGCAATGACAGGTAAAGCGTTTTCTAAAAGCCACCTGGTGCCAGATTGGAGTGGTCGTCGGGCTGATTTTGGACACCGGGCCTTATGTTTGACACCCCTGATTTTAACGTGCTTAAGATTGTGGTTGTAAAATCAAAGTATGACAAGTTGGAGTCCCCCAGAGTGGCTGCAAGTGTCTTAAGACTGTCACTGAAAACAAAATCAGTCAAGTTGTCAGACAAGAGTGAAGTTCGAAATCTTTGAAACAAGAATGAAGAATCCGGAGGTCAAAGCAGACTCACGAATGCAGCATGGACTGTTAGATCGGTTAACTGCATGTGCGATGAGCGAAGAGGACATCTGGAGTCAAAGGGTGGGACCAGATGGTTTTAAAGTTGATCTGCGTTAAAACATCTTTATTTGATATTTATACTTCAACCTTTAGACCAGGGGAAGTCCTTCAGTGGCAAAAAGCTAAGAATTGAACTGGGTGAGGTGAGGAGCAAAGATCAAATGTTAGGCACTGGACAGAAAAAAAATACTTTAAAGGTCAAAGATGGTACTCTATGCTGTGAAACACGAATGAACTAAGAAAAATAGCTTTTTAAGCAAATGTAAATATTTTTTGCTTGATTATCATTGTATTTGAACTCTAATTAATAAAACTCGTTCCTTTTTTTTATTACTTCTGTTAAAAGTAAAAATAACTTCACAAAGATTTCAAAAAATAAAAAGTGGAACTGGAAATAAAATCTGTAATTGCTTATATAGAAACTATTTGCAGCAAACATTTCAAATGGTTCACGTACCCAGGTAAGGTCAGGGAAAGCTGATAACTTCCAACTTGTAAACTGCAGTATTTGCTTGACAAATGACGCACAATAAGACTCAAATTAATAAAAAATAATGTAATTACGAAAAAATCAAAATCATGAGTGTAATAAAGAATGGTGCCTATAAATAAAATGTATTATGATGATGAATGGATTAAAAATCTTCAAAGTTCAGAAGAATAAAGAAAAAAATATATAATATTGAAAACATTAATATTTGTCTAATTAAGTTTACAGCACACACACCCCTCCTCCCCCCCCCACACACACACACAAACAATAAAAACACAGAAATGTTAAAGTGCATCAAAAACTTTTATTTTTCATGAGCTTGAGGTATAAAGTATAAAAACTTAAACTGAATTAAAAAATGAAGTCTCTTTCAAAGTCTTCATGTCATTGTAGAAAAATCAGTTTTTTCACAGCATCAGAACAAATTGCACAATCATTTCAGAATAATCCAACACACAACATGAGTCCTTCTTATGACATGAGTGTGAAAAACAAAGATGCCTTCAAAGCTTGCTTTTTGTTTTGGTCAGAACCCAACAGGCTGGGTTCACAGTCTTTTGGTGCGCCATACAGTTCGAGATGACGAAACCAGTGCAGTGTCTTTGTGTTAAAAATCCAACCAAACAGTGAGTGTCAAGAAGCTGGAATGACCTTTGGTGCAGTGAAAGCCATGAAGCAGCTTGGCTTTAGAGGTTTACGTGTCTGCTCAGTGAACCCGGCTGTCGTCACACAGATGGAAACCTCCATCCACTGGGCTAACAAACAATGGTAATCCGGGCAGGCCACCCTGCTTGATACAGAAGTTTTAAGTTCATTGAAGAACAGCAGCGGGAAGGAAAAGACGAGATATGGTCAAGTTGAAAGAACAGTGACAGCGTGAAAAGCGGTTAGGAAAAAGGTGACACGCCCAATAACCTGAACGCACCAACAAACGTTGGAGTGAGGGAAATGGAATCTTCATCTCGGGGCCGGAGACGGTGAGGCTGTGAAAGAACGTGAAGTGTTAAGTGAATGAGTTAAGGCAGTATCACGGTTTAAGCTGGTCAATGGCTCCTCTTACTGGCACACTGTTAAAATAAAGTAAAAGTATGCGTTAGTTACAGATGTCACTCTGTTGTACTCACACCTGAGATGACTGGCGGTCACGTCAGGTGAAACAAACCTCAACCATTGTGCCACCAATTGTGATCAAACAAAGAGCACCACAAGAGCAAGTGTGGGACCACACCAGAGGTGTTTCATGCTTTTACTCAATCTCTTAGCCGGATGCAAACTCCTGCAATAATGACTGAATCTGTCACAGGTCATTTAACACTTTTTTTTTTTTTTTAAAGTCTCATGTGTCAGAGTAAATCCTAAGAAACACAAGGTTTCTTCCTGTTAAAAGGGAGTTTTTCCTCTCCACAGTCACTAAGTGCTCGCTCATAGGGGGTCGTCTGATTGTTGGGCTTTTCTCTGGATTTTTGTAGGGTCTTTACCTTAGAATATAAAGCGCCTTGAAGCAACTGTTGCTGTGAATACAAATAAAAGTGTATAAATAAAACTGAACTGAAATTAACTGTAAAAAATAAAAAAAAAAGATCCTTGAAAAATTCCCTGCTCAGAAAACAGGTTGATTATTTTTCTAGAAGAATAACAAAGGCTTTGAGTAACTGGGTGAGGTTGTATGATGTTAAATGACCTGATAGGTTTCTGGGAAAAGGCCTCAGATGATTACATTAGCAATATAAACAGGGGATACTTTTAGCAGATTGATATAAACAGCCTGCTTAATTTCAGGTCACTTGCAAATGCACTTTGTTGATTGACTAAAACATGTTAAACCTGTGGTATGGCCTCTTAAATTTGTTTTTAAGAATGCATCGGTCACTCTGCTCCATTGTAGTGGATTCGATCTGAAGAAAAAGACAGAATTTAATGATTATTTCAGCCACTCTGCAAAATTTCAGCACCTTAAATGAACCTGTTAAAAAAAAAAGTCACAAAGTTAGCGTTGTGCAGAACTCAACTTTTGACCCAAATATGCTAAATAATCTCACTATAATCATCAGCAGCCTTTATGAAGGTTTCTTATGCAAGCATAAGAAAGCTGCATTCACATCTGACAGGCAAGCCCATCTATGTTAAATATCCACTACAACCATATGAGGTGGGGTGTTTGGAAAAACATGCTGTAACTTAAATAAGCCTTTTTTTTTTTCCTGCCAAAAATTAATCACTTTAAAAATTAACAATGCACGTCTGTATGAAATTCTTCAAATTAAGGTACAGTTAAGATTCAATATGAATCTGTTCTGGCATTAAAAGACCTGACGTCTTATAACAATATCACTACGACCTGGCATTGCCGTTACTCTTTCAAATCCACAGGATTAAGCATAGAACTAAAACTCGAGTGAGTAACCCACAACATGAAAGACAAATAAATACATAACCGTCAATACACAGAAAGAGCTCAAAAACTTAAAACCAAAAAAAAAAGAATAAAACATAAATAAACCAGATTTCTGCAACATACAAAAAAAATAAATAAAACAATAAATAATTTAAAAAACAGCACAACTTCACTGTGTATATGAAGAAGAGGAATTCTGGGGGATCAAATACTTTGGGTACTTGCTGAGAATGTACTGGTGGGTTATTTTAAACCTTTATGGATTATTATTAACTTCAAGTAACATAAGGGAAATACCACTAAATTTGTGATGTGATTCAACACATGCAGATAGCACAGAGAAGCCAATTAAGTACACATTTCTCAAACCATAAAATCAGGGAGGTTAATCTGTGGCGCCACCTAGAGGCACAGCTGGGAACAGACTTCCAGACAGATTAAAAAAATAAAAGACTCAACTGGTGACCTGTGTATTGGGGGGGGGGGTTGGCATAATATAATACTTCTTCCCTACCAGCCCAGTAGCAATGCTTCTTATTTTATGGAGGCGCACATTCGGATGACATCAGCGCTAAAATTTCAGGCCAAAATGTCTCATTTAAGCAAATAAATTCAGTGATATTCCCCTTTGAGGTAGTATCTCTTGTCATAATACTGTTTATTTTCTGTTTTTTGGGGGGTTTTTTTAATCTATAAACCTACAAAATCAAAAATTACTTAAAAAAGTGGTTCATCCCAAGAAAATAAGTACGTTTCCAAACGCATTTACGTCATATGTTGCATAGTTAAAACCCCCAAACTTACAGAATAAGTTAAAAAGTACAAAGGAGTAGAAACAGATGATGAAAACTACATTATCATAAAAGGCACATAACACATGGACATCACACACAACCACACGTCTTTGGGCTAAAGTTCAAGTGGCTTCACATACCTGCATGTTCACGGTATATTGGCCATATTTTTATTTACACTTCTTTTTTTTGGTTATTTGTTCACGGTTGTTTTTTTATCTTAAACTTTTTGTCAAATGCATCGTTTAACACAAATGTGGTCCAATCATTTCTCATTTGAAAATAGAAACAAACAACTCATTAAAATGATTTATGTCTGGACACGTCAGAATATCCTTTTACATATAAAAGTAGTTTTTCCTGATACAACGTGAGTAAGCTCAAAAAAATGTAACGCGTTAAATATCGAGTGAAAGTCTAACTGAAGTACATGATCACTACGCGGGTAATGGTTGCCCCCTGTCGCTGCTCTGTCACGTTCCTTTGAACAATATATTAAAAAAAAATTTCAGTTAGTCTTCATCTGCAAAAACATCTGCATTTGAACTTTTAAAGCATTTTTACAACTACAATATACAAACAGTTTTGTGATGAGGAAGGAGAAAAAAACCTGAATAGCAAAAAAAGAAAATGTGAGTGACTGACGAGCTTCATTTAGTTTAACTTTGATGTTTTATGAACTCAAACTCAGAGCCAGAAAACAGAAATGGATTACTCAGAGAATGTAGGGTTTTCAGTGACGTCCTATGCTTAATGAAAAGCAATTTATTGGACAGTGTACTGTAACTGCTGATGGCTCAGAATTACTCTGATAATATTTGGGGGAAAAATTGTGTAAAACTAAACAAAAGAGATATCGGTATATTTAGGAAAATATATCTCTCTACAGTCTCCAGGGCAAAGCATTACGGTGAATTTTGTGTATATTTCCTCTTCTTTTATCCAAACCGACCGCTTTGCGTGAAGGAAAAAAAATGATCTGCTATGCAGCTTACTGGTCAATGAGGCACCAAGCTGATAGTCACTGAAATTTGGGTAAATATTCCCAAACTTATTCCAATTCCAGAGACGAGTAAGGAATATATCCTCGAGGAACTTTACAGAAACGTCTGTTTATCTTGCAGAGAACTGGAAACAGTTCTTTTCCATCTACCAACAACGTAAAATACCCTGCCAAGCTCATTAAAAAGGAAGAAACAAACACAAAAAAACATATCTACTTACTCACTGCCACAAAAGCACACTCAGCACAACCTCGAAACCTAAATCGAACTACATAATAATCAGACACCAACTAAAACGCATGGCAAACAAGGCATGAAAGGTTCATCCACAATGTATTCTAGTTAACAGTTAAAAGCTGAGTAATAACCAACTAACTTAAACGAATGAGAGCGAGAGAGAGAGCGAGAGAGAGAGAAGGAGAGAGAGAGAGAGAGAGAGAGCGAGAGAGAGAGAGAGAGAGAGAGAGAGAGAGGGAGGGAGGGAGGGAGGGAGAGGACTTAGTAAGCCACAATAAAACTGAAAACACAGGTGAAATGAACTCAGCAGTGCCCACATTTACATTTAAACCACAGGGAATTTAGCAACAAAAAAAAAAATAATCGCAGCCTATTCCATCTGGGTTTTGGTCACTGCTATTCATCAACTCTTGAATCATCACAACCAGAACACCTCTCTGCCTATATGCAGGAACCCCACTAGGTAGTGCCATAGATCAAAAATCAGACTTAACAGCTATCCAAATGCAGGGCCACGAGAGAAAGACTGAAACACCAGCAGTGATAAAATACTGCCATCTACAGAGGTGGGAGACCCACTGCAGTTGCAAAATGAACAGGCTGACCAAATCCTAGCACAACCATCCCCCCTGCATGAGCGCCGAACCACAAATAACATTTAAAAAAAAAAAAAAAAACTATAAAGTGGTTACGTTAGAATCACAGCGTTCGAGTGTCATTTGTCATGACGAATTTCACTAAAGAGGGGAGCAACCATTATCCCACGATGAGCTCTACTTCTAGTGTCTGTGTACGATGCAAAATAAACATTCCTCACAAACTACATTGAAATAGCAGAAGCTGTCCAGTGTCTCTCCAGTGTCATTTTCACAACTACAGACACTTGGTAGAAAAAGTCAAACACAGGCATGCTCTCAACTAAAGTCTTTGTGTTCACTGTCCCAGCTCGATGGGAGATGACTCGAAGAATGACGTTTCCGTGTAGAGACGCTGAACGTTAGTGACCCCAAAAAGAAATGGAGAAGCATCTGTAGACCAGGTTGGAGCTGTGCCCTCCAGCGTCGGCAGAGAGTGACTTCTTGCAAAAGGACTCGCTGGCTTTATAACGCTCCTCATCCATCAATCAGCGACACATCAATGTGGGACAAATCAATCATGTGCCTGTGTGGTAATTGTGATAACAATGTTTGAGATACCTACAAGACTGTACAGCAGCTAAACTGGCAAAATACAAAGGTCTACTGGAGTATGTCTGACATGTTTATAAAGATAAAAGAAAATAAGCTTGTTCAGTACCTGTGGAAGCTCATTTGGAAACTTGCTGCATGCTGGGGACTGGAAAATGTAGCAATTGCTTTCCTCTGCTGGGGCATCATTTTGAAGGTCTGCAAGTGGATAGAAATGGGGGGGAAAAAGGCCGAACTAAATACAAATACATACTCCTTTCCTCCACAAGGGGGAGCGGGGGTGGTAACAAGAAAGGGAATAATCAATTGGATCTTCAAAGCTAACCTACCGAATCACTACAACAGAGGGCGCTGTGGGATCGCACATAAAAAAAACCCGCCATTGCTGCCACTCTGGTGGGTTCCACTAAATATGTGGTTTCTAAGTTTTCAGTGTGAAGTAGGGCCGTGCCGCTGGACGATAATGACGGCGTCAAGATTATCAAAGTGATCAGCAATACCTCGCCAATTCTTACTTCCATTTTCTAATTTAATCTTTAAATTAATACCATCATATAGATTATTAACAAACTTAATCTACCTTGCTACAGTTTCACGTCACATCTCCACATATAACCAACGCAAACACAGAGGTGTCTGGGTGTGCATGGAGATGTGCACGCAAACATACGCTCAGACTTCTGCACACTGCACACAAATGAGCATTGAGCTCATTTCTTTAACCTCATTCAACCCACCCCCAGTAGCAATGCTATCAGTGACTGGCAATCCCTAGGGTTACAACAGGACAATGTGACCATTTAAGCAGATCACCTAATAGTGTGAGGTATGAGGCTTAAATGTAAAAACAATGCACTTTAGCCAGCTTCAGCCAAGTGCTTTACAAACATGCCATGTCAACGAGATATGAAAAAACAATATAAATACACCATGTGTTCCAGTGTGATGTAACTGGTGCCCACCTTTATGGGGCCAATGGACCTTAGAAGGTTCTTAAGTTGCAAATCGGTTGTAGATGAAGAGAGGCCTTCAATGGACACAGTGCAGCATTCACTCTCAGCAGTCTTTTGGCTCTGTCTGGTGGGCATCGGACGACCTCGACCCATCTGACCACCCCCTCTACCTCGGCCCCGGCCTGACACAACAACCTAAAATCGATGGCATGAGTCGTTTTAAAAACAGGGAGAGAGACCACAGATACACAGAGTGAACATTCTCCTCCTCCTTAAAAACGGGCATGCTGGTGCATTCATCCGTGTGGAGAGTTTTCTGAGCACAAAGGCAAATTTTTAAAATTCTACGCGTTTCCCTCTCACACCTCTCAGCCTTGTCACGCTTTCACATGATTGACTCGTCATATTTCTGCATTGAACATCAACGTCAGAACACGATGCAAGCGGCGTGGCATATCTTCATATGAGCTTGTGAGTGAGAGATATGTTGCTTCAGCAGCAGAGGAGAAGGAAGAGGAGAAGGGGGGGAGGAGGAAGAGAAGAGGGGAGCTAGTGGGAATATGTCTGTATGTGTTGGGGGGCGGGGGAGCATAAAGGGAGAGGAGCCATGCAAGCGTTATGGTGGCTGCCTTACCCTGTCAGCGCCAGTGAGTACGGTAACAGTGACAGGAGCCTGGCGGTGACAGGCGTGCAGAGAGGCCAGGGGACCTTGTGTAGCCCCCCTGTGTTACACCATTTTCAGCCTGTCAATACTCCCGCACCTGGCATACTGTCCTGTCTTATTACAACTCCTCGATTGGTACGTCTACTGAATGCCACGGGAGAGCCACCAGCACAGGACAACTTTACAGGAGTCATTTTGGCTTCTTTTACAGCCAAACTGCCATCACATGTGCAGTGACCTCCATTAATAATCACATTTTAGGGGAAATTCTCTCTAGTGTCTACACCACAAAAGAAACAGAGCTCATTTTGAGCATACCCTGTTTTGCTGTGGGTTGCCCATGCCCCCGCGGCTAGCCTGCGACGGTCCACCTGGTCCCTGTTGCTGCTGTCCTGTCATGGTAACTTTCCTTTGGATCCCCTGGTTGAGCGAAGTTGCTGGCCAGGCGCCTTGTTCCTGTACTGGGCTGCTTGTGGCCTCAGGCCCCTTTCCGCTCTGGATGGGAATGATGGAGGGCAAAACTAATTTAGCATCTCAAAAATAAAAAATTAATTACAACCATCCCAGCTTTTTAAAATCACCTTATGCACATTACGCACTTAGGGAAAGTTGTTTATGGGCAACTGGGAGAAATACAAGGACATATCTACAACGTGAAAATCTGTCAGAACTGGATTCGTATCGGCCAGGGTGTGAAGAATAAAGATCAGCTCAACAAGGTGATGGTCTCATTATCAAATAAAGTCACAGCTCAACTGTGTTGACATGCAGGGAGGAATTGAAGGTCGTCTCTTCCCCGAGTCTGCAGAAAGATGTGACAGATCAATACGAGGGAAGAAAAGAGGCGATATCTCTGACCTGTCCCCAGCTGAGAATAAATGGATTAATCCCTCCTATAGAAATCACAGCTCCTGATTGCGCCCATCAAATGCTAAGCTGCATTACACTGAAACGACAGCAGCTCGATGTGTACCCCATCTCCCTTGCACGCTCCCCTCCTCCCCAGCTTTTGTGTTTTGCACTGCTTTGTATTATCCCTGATGAAAATATAATTTGCCTCTTATCTGTGTGCCTAAGCCATACAAATCCAAATCCTCAAAAGTGGCAACTTTCTTACACAGGTATTATGTTTCTCCCCCCACCGCCACCACTTTCAACCAAAAAAGATTAATTACAAGAGTCTTGGATTGGCATCTTTTGTTGCTTCGCACCTGAGAGATGGGCTGAGGGAAAAAAGCAACTGAGGGATGACAAGAAAGGGGGAGAGAGGGAGTGTGAGGAAAAATAAGGAAAGGAGATAACATTGTCAAGCTCCCGTTGATGACAGCAGAACAATATGGAAGAGAGAGCACCTGGAGAATGTTCTTTTCACTGCTGCTATAGGGCTCTAGCTGTTTCTTTCTCTTTCCATCTCTCTCCCTCTCTCCCCACTTCACATCCCACTCCTCTTTTTTCTCCAAGATGCGCTACATCAGATAGCTCTGCGCAGGTTTCCATTAACGCGCTGACACCCAGTTATCTTCATCTGCAGCCAGCCTGCGATTTTGGCTCGGCGGCTTGATCCTCTGGGATGAAGTCGAAAAGCAGCTTATTTCAAATACTATCATATCCCACCAACGCGCCTCATCAGTGACAAGTATGAATGTTTAACATGCATGCTTTTGTGGTTTTTCAATAAAGATTAATGTGCAATTAAGGCCACAGCAGTAACTTATCAAGCAAGTACAAAAACAGACAGCAGTGGTAATTCTGGACTTTACTGCCGTTACCATCATTCTTATTTTACCCGCTCCGAGGCCTTTATCATTAAAAGAATACTCTTCTGTCCTGAAAAGAGGATATCAACCTTTAGGAGCAGTGATGAGGTGTCCCCAACTCTACAGATAAATGTCATATTGCTCTCTTTTAATGCCGCCAGCCTTTCTGTGTTCTCTAGGTAAAATGTATGTAAAGGCATTGTGGCTTAAATACCAGATCCCAAAGCTTAAGAGAGGAAACTCTTAACAGATCAATTTTTCCAAAATGACACAGACATCACTATGTCATTCCCATAGGTTAGATATCATCTGGATTGCAACACAGACAGTGAGGGCAATCAGTGGCATTTCCTTTTAAAACTGTGTAGTTTCCCATGTGGGTAGAATCTGCTAAAGAGGATCAAATAAATGTCAGACCAAAACACGTAAAGAAGTGCAGGATAAAAATGAAATCATATGCTCACCGCTCCTGAAAGTTTGACGACTCTGACTTTTTGTGGCACCTGCTGGCCCTCGAAGCTACTACTCTTTGCCCGCTGCATCACAGTTCTTTTAGCGCCGAGTTTAGGTCCTTGAGTCTGAGCCAGGGATGGACTCGCTGAAGCAGTATCAGGTACGTTCCTTTGAGGAACTTGAACAGTCTGGATCGGAGCACTACATTTGTTTACGTTCTGCACAGCACTGTTCCTTCGCTGCTGCACTGGCTGCAGCTGATTTTGTTGGGGTTGCTTAACAGGCCCTGCAGGCTGTTGCTGCGGAGTGCTGTCTTTTACCATCTGCAGCCGTGTCTTGACATTGGGACGGGGCGCAGGGGTCTGAGCAGCACTGCTGGGAGGGATGGCGTTACCTTGATTGCCGGTCTTTAATGTGGGATTTACTGATTGTTGTGTTCTGGGAGGAACCTGTCTTTGCTGTTGTGGTTGCAGTTGCAGTTGTGGTTTGTGTTCTGGTGGATGCGGCTGCAGCAGTTGCTGCTGCTGCGGCTGTTGTTGTTGTGCTGGAGGTACAGGGTGTGGTATTTGCTTATTTGGTTGCTCGGGCTGAGCTTGTGTAGTAGTGGTGCCTTGGCTTGGTGCCTGGGCATTAAGTCTTTCAAGCAGCTCCTTCTTCCTGACACCAGCCTGCATCTGTCGTCGCATCTCCTTCCTCTTTAGAATCTCTTCTCTCAGACGCTTCTGCTCCTCAATTTTCAGACGATACTGCCGTGTCTCCTCATCCTCATCAGGATCCTGTGGCACAAAACACAAGCTGGAAATATGCCTGCCACACTTCACATCCTGGAAGTAGCACTGTCCCCTATTTTAATCATTAGTGCTTGGGTTGAGCATTAAATCTAAAGCATGTGAAAATGTCATCAGCAAATATATTATTTGGTTTTTGGTGAATTTTTAGCACAAGTAAAAATCTAAAGACTTTAGTAGTCCGCTGGTATTTTGTTGTACGTATTACACACATCGATGTCTTTAGATTACATTACTTAAACGAAATAATGTATATTATTATTCATATATATTAATATTCCCCTGTTTTTACTGGCCTCTAGTAGTGTGCAATGCAAAAGTACTACCAGAAGGTGGCAGTAATGAAATTATAAGCTGCTTGCCAGTTTCCTCTGAACCTATTATAAATTATAACTAAAACAGAAGAATACCACCTTCACTAACAAATACTAGACACACAAAATATGTAGAGTGCCACAAGATTAGATGCTCTGATACAATATCTATTAAAAGCTCTAAAAAGAATGAATGAAAGAATGCCC
>VURO01019036.1:0-22476 GCA_015108175.1 Pelvicachromis taeniatus
CCGTACAACAAGCCCCCCTGAGCTGTGTACAAAAATACCACTGTGTGTATTGATAATGTTAAATAACCTGGACTAATAACGTCTTGTAATGCATTCTATGTGCATTACAATATGTTTCAGTCATAGGCAGTCGTTACCATGTCACATAGAGGCCAGGCAAGGCTAGCATTCACATCAGTAAGAGTTTCATTTTACAGTGATCCCAGCGAAATGCATTAAATTAATGCGCTCATTATTTATTGATGTTGGATCGTTGACAGGCAGCCACGCAACACAAACTGGGTCGTGTAAAGCCGGGTCAACAACCTCCCCCCACCAAAATCACCGGGTGTTCTTTGGGTCTCACCTTGGTTTAGGTATGTGAGCGTTTCGTCATGCAACTTGACAGCGGGCGAGGTGGCGGCGCACAGCACATACTGGAATGGGGGATTTTTGGTCTCGTTTTCAGGAGGGAGGCTGGAGTCCTCCTGCTTAAAGATTGGCAGAGCCAGCACATCACTAAGAGGGGCAGAGATAAAGAAAAACAAGTCAGCGAGGAAAAAAAAAAACCCAACAAAAACAATATAAGAACAGTTGTGAGCGACAAGTTTTCCCAGTTTAGAGCTGATTTGAGGTAATTTCCTTGACCTGGCCTCAATATTTTTCAACTAGCTTTCGTCTCAAAGTTAGTTAAAGGCTTTTGCTAAATCTCCAGCACCATGTGAGCTCCATCCTGATGACAACATAATCACTGTGACCTTCCAAAAAGCAAAGGAAATCATTTATTTATTCATCAGTATTGGACGACCTCCTCTTGAATGTTTGTGCAATTTAAACTCTCTCACTCTTGATACGTCACTTTCAGTTGGGCAATATTTCCCTGTCGCAGTGTGGAATAATTCAATGGATCACCTTTTTTTAGAATAAGTGACGAAGACTTTCCATCGATCAAAATGTCTCTCTAATTATGTATGCATGAGTCCGCAGGAGGATAAATGAACAGAAACACCCAGAGATAGCCTGAGCTGCTGACATATACCATCTCTCATGCTTGGCAGCCACTCTAGACAACCTTCCCATACTCAGCTCACCCTGACAAATGCTGTGGGAGTGTCAATGAGGGCACAGAGAAGTGTGAGGAGTGTGTGCATGTGCAAAAAAAGAAGTCCTATCTGTGCAAAGATATGTAGATCAGGCCATCTCTTTACCTGTAAAACTAATCTGGAGCCAAACTAAAACCTACTTGCCAAATTTCAAATAATTCCTGCAGCACTTTCCTCAAAACAACAAAGTCTTTCAAACTGGAGCCTGCTAGATATATCCTACCCCATATCACATTTTCTCAATCACTTGCTGGTGTGTTTTCTCTGCAGAGAGAGCAAGCCCAGGCAGTAGCAACATGGGTGCCACAGCCCAGCTGAGCCATGCTACCCACAAAAACTACATCTGCTTCCTGAAATCTGAGGAGCTCGTTCCACTGAATAACACCGAGACATTCTGTTCCCATCAGCTGCTGCCTCCAAACACACCCACGACCCACCCCTACACCACAGACAGCACTATGTCTGAAGCAGAAACTAATACTGTCAATGCATACCATCCCCTGAATACCAGTAATCTTGCTTACATGCATAGGCGACAGGCACACATCTATGTCACGCTCAGATAAACACACGCTAAAAGCAGACGGATGCAGATAAGGCACATGCATGCCCTCGGTGGGCTTGTCTTCATCATGCAAATATCATGACCTCCCATTAACCCTGTTACATAACAGGGCACACACATACTAAGAATTACTAATTGAACAGGTGGTTTATAACAAAGTTACTCAGCTCAGCCTTTCCACACATATTGACTTCAAGATATATTTGGTGAGTCTTTTAAGCATTAGGAATTTATTTATGCACCTCCCCAATGAAAATCCAGTGACTAATGACCAGCAAGTCTCAACCTTTCCTATATTGATATTAAGGCAGTTCACACCATTCCGCTGCTTCCCCAGAGAGGTTCTCGTCCCCTCATCGGATGTACTATGACAGCACAGCTGCAGGAAATGCACATGCATCCTCTGCAGACAGATTATTCCCAAGTAGTGCTGCCCAGCCAGTGTAATTATGCACTATCAGCATAAATGCTGGAATAACCTGACTGACCAGAAACCAGGGAAAAACAGACTTGTTATTTTATTAAAACCATCACTATGAAGATAAAGTTTGTTACTATACTACATGTTTATTGGCTTCTGCGTGTACAGGCAGGTGAGATATTTTGGCAAAAACCAACACAATGTGTTTAAATAAAGGGTTGGGCCAGCAACACCTGAAAATCTCCACAGCAAGCTGGCATTCATCTTACAGCTCTTTTGGAAATCTACTGCAGGGATGAATGCCAATCTTCCAAAAGACACTCCCTTATTTGGTCTGTTGATGGTGGTCTTTGGTACAAGAGGGCACAGACATTTAAACTGGACTAAGATCACTAAGATGAGTGTAAAGGTTATAGCATAGGACTGCCATAAGCTGTGGAGCATTTTCATTGTGGGAAAACTAACTCTGGATTGATCTGAAGAGAAAGCTCCCTCTAATAAAATAAATGGGTCCAAATTAGGAACCTCAGATATACCTCACAACATCTAAAAGTCACCATAATCCCAACACTTCAACCTAAGTTTGCTTCTTGTGAAACACCACTAAAAAAAGATGTAGTGTGTTCATGGACTGCCTGTGTGGTGAGAAACAGAGTTTTAGGATAAATATAACCATGCAATGAGAATAACAGTCACTACTGAAAATAACAGTGCTCATACAAATGAAAACAATGTCAAACCTTTTAGACTTCAGTATGTTCAAACAATCACATTAACCTAAGCAGTTTAGTGTGATTGCCCCCACAAACAAATGGGCTAAACATGATGGTGTAAAATGATACATTAAACTAAGTGTATTTACAGTGACTAAATGGCTGCTACATTTTCTGAGGAAAACGCATTCAGGAGGGTGTGAAAAGGCATAAAATCATGAGTTTCAAAAATGTCACATGGAGTTAAAATATTCAGATTAAAACTATGATCATGGATGATTGCTTAGAGAGGGTCAGCAGCAGGTAAACAGAAAGAATTCAATTAATTATATAAGATGAGGTGTATATATGTCATAAATTGAAGGAGAAAATGCTTGAGCATTTTCATTTTGAACCTAGAACAGTTCCATTAAAAAAAAAAGAAAAAAAAAAGTCTAAATTAGGTCCCATCTGCCTAGACATGTACCGCTGCTTGTTTTCACATAACCTTGATGATGACAAACAAAGCCACAGACCTGCTCTGAAAACCAAAACAATGTCTTCCGGACTTCCTGGGTGTAACAAAAACTTTACCCATCTCCTGGCAGCACAAGCGTGCTTTGAGAAACCGTGCAGACTGATATAAAACATCTTTGTCCCTGGCAGTATGACACGTGTCCCCTTCCCTGCCTTTGTGTATGTTTAGAGAAATTAATCTTCATCCCTGATCGTGGCACCCTGCAGTGACTGCTCGAGTCCAAATCCCAAAACAAAGAGAGATCATAACACCCAGCACAAAGGCAGTAACACACCCAGGGGGGTTGTAATGTTAACACTCAGAGAGCTGTTCTTGCCAACGACCCACTGAAGCTGGGACTGGCATGTTGACTTCAGTCTCTCTAACCTCATGCTGTAGGCTCCAGCGCCCAGCTCCTGCCCGATGCCGGACAGGCTGGCGTCGAAGTCGTGAACCAGCCCCGACTCGATGGTGGCGTCGTCCATCTTCAGCACCCAGGCCATCGCCCCAAGCTCCTTGTCCTCGGCTTCTACTCGGATGGCCGCCAGCTTGCTTCAGGTACGAGAGGTCGGCTTATAGAGGAAGTGAGCTCTGGAGCTTCTGAATGACACCCGTGAGAGGAAAGTTACGCTGCTAGCCCGCTAGCCGCTCTCTGGCAAGCTGGGCAGGCGAACCGGTAGCTTTCCACAGAGACTGGATACACTGCCATATCTCCACTCGAGTTCTGAGAGTTTATTTTCGCACGAAATGGTGCTCCAAGGCTGGCAGACTGCCTGAAAGTAACCTAGAACCCACTCGGCGAGTAAATAGTTTGTCGTGACTGAAGATCCGTGCAGATTGTCAGCATGCTAATGTTAGCTAACAGCTAGCTTTGAAAAGGAAGCTTAAACAAGCTAGCGTGAATTCAGCAGCGCCTTTGTTGCTTCAAGTATCGTGTCTTCATACAGTCCGGTTGACGTTTGTTCAGCAGAACGACACAAGGGGGAAAAATATCGTTTTAATCCACACACCGCATCCCACGCAGCGCCCCGCACCAGCTGTTGCTACCTAGCTATGAAGCTAACTAGCATCAACTTCACTTGCTTTCAGCTACGTCCGGTGACCTAAGAGCGGCTCTCCTCTGGCGCTCCCTCTACCATCCCACTCCGCGCTCCTCTTCTCATCGCGGGGCTGGAATCACCGCCGGGGCTCCTTATTTTTAACACGCAGTCCGTTAACCATCCAAAATGAAGCGTTTGACACAAAACCGAGCATCAACATGGCTCCCTCAGCATACAGACTGTCGGTCTCTGAAGCCCGCAGGGCTGCCACCGCCAGCCTCGGGAAGGATGCCAAGTTCTGCGTGCAGCCAATCAGAGGCCGCCCTCTGTGCCCAGCGCAGAATTATTAGCCAATCAGCAACCTTCGAGCTTCCGTCATTGTGTCCAACTGTAGTTGCGCTCTGCCTCCCTGGAACTATAACACATACCTACAAAAAGTCGTCGCTGTCAACAAATATGAGCCCTGTGGGCATGCAAACACCCCTCTGTCACGTAAAAATAATGTTATATATCTGATGCAATACAGCGACAGGTCGCTGATCTTTTTCACTGCGAGTTATTTATTAACAGGTAGTTGTTGATAGCCCCAAACACCCACAGTGTGAGGACATAAACTAAACCAAACATTTACATTTGAGGCGTACATGAGCGGATACCTCGTATAGTCGCTGCTCTGTCTCTGTAGGGGGGCTCGGAAGTTTTCAGTGTACGGCTGCCAGAACAACATCGCGTCTCATCAGCCGTCTCCTCACTTCTCCTGCACATAAACACCACTCGGCCCGGTTCCGATGACGAGGTCCAAACGGAAGCTCAGTCTTTCATTCATGTCAGTGTCGAGCAAGAAGAGTCCAGTCCACAGAAGATGGCTGCAGACTTTTGCACTCTCTGGTCAATAATTACGCACCGCTCGGACCCTGGACGTGGCGCACTCTCAAGTCTGTCGATAGGGGGAAGTTTTTCAGAGAGGGGCACACGCTATTTTGGCCCTGAAAGGGGAGTGGGAGTGGTGAGTGGAGGGGACGCCCGCCTCATGACCTAAAGTCCTTCTGTCTGACTCAGGAAATTCAGAATATGGACGTCAACACACGACAGTCAACACCAAATATGCAAACACCAAAAACATAAGGCAGTGATAATTTTATTTGTATAGCTCGGACAGAACTAAAATTCATGTTGCCCAATATTAAAACAGGATAACACTTGTTAATTTAAAAATTAACAAGTGTTAATTTTGTCATGAACAGCTTGTTAAAAAAAAACATTAAAAAAAAATATCCCTTTAGTTTAAAAATACGTGAATACGATAATTATTACAAAAAAAAAACCCAAAACCAACCAGTTCTTGTAAATTAGAATAATTTAATATAAGTGTAAATATGGCGTTTTAAGAAGTGTCACAAAAACCAAATTTATTACATGACTAGTTGCATAAATGCATAACTGAAAACTGGTGTGTTGGTTAAAGAAGCAATGGTCAGGCAAGACAAAGACTGAAGCTATGTGGTCACAATGACGCCAGGTGCATTTGGAGGAATAAATATGAGGCTTTCACACCTAGGAACACCATCAGCTGTCAAGCATGGTGGTGGTAGCATCATGCTCTGGGGCTGTTTTGCTACCAGTGGTGCTGGTACACTGGACAAATTAGCTAGATCATTACCTCAAATCAACATCTAGATGGTTGAAACTTGGAGACAGTTTGGTGTTCCAACAGGAGAATGATCCCAAACACACATGAAAACTGGTTTTGTAATAGATAAAGTAGGGTACTATTACATTGCTGGAATAGGCTTCCCAAAGCCTCGACCTCAACCCTATTGTGGAAGAGACTTAAGAAGCCGGATCCGTACGGAGAAACCAACAGATTTAAATGAATGCTATACCAGACACCAGAAGCTTAAAGACAGTTTGGCTGAGGTGCAACTCACTAAGGGGACATTAACCAAATATTAGTGAAAAAAACCCCAAAAAACCAAAACACAAATATTAGTGAAGTGTGAGTAAATTTCACTTTGTATGGTTTACAGAATATCCAAAATAAACTTGTGCACCCAATTCTTTTCAACTAAAGTCCCTAAACATGGATGCCAAACAATCACTTCACCCTGCAAAAAGAAGCGCTACAGTAGCAGACCGATTCTTATTTAGCACTTGTCTACTCTGCCTGAGCACTCAAAGCACCTTATACATCATGCCTCAATACACATTCATTCATATAAGCATTTTTTTCCATGCTAAAGTGCTTTCTAGCAAGCATTCCCACACATTCATACTCTGACGGATGGATCAGAGAGCAGCTTGGGGTATCTTGCCCAAGAGCTACAGGCACCTCAGTTCAGGGAAATCATGGAAAGTCAAAAAATGACGATGACATTCATGCCCGCGATGAGTGCAATCTTCAGACCATCTGGAGCATTTGAAGGATTACATTCTCTGGGTTTGATTGTATAGAAATATCCAATAACTACGTGATAAACCCTTTTTCTTTCCGACCAATAACACTCACTTTTCATTACAATGTCTTCTTGCTCTTGGAAATTAAGGCCAATTTATGCAGAAAACTGTCAAAAAGTGAACATTTCCAAGCCAGAGAACTACCACGGTTAGTTGTTACTTGCAAAACATCAAAGTCAATTTAAAATGCAAAGTTTAAGTATGTAAAATTGCTAAAGTATACCACATCCATCTCCAACAGTGTAACTGATATGTTTTCCTAAGTTGGGAATTGTTTTGAGGACAGACTCGGTATGAACTGCAGGGTCTTGGCAGGTTGTAGATGACTGCGGTGAGGCCAGGGGGTTTTACAGGTCAGACAGTATCTGGGACTCTCTTTAGCTGTTCCTAAATTTACAGCCCAGAGGACAGATGCATACATGAAATATAGCACCAGTTTCACAAATAGCTATGTTGCATAAGACTTAAATGTTATCTTTTATTCCATGTGTGGATTAGCCCACTTTCTTAACGTTTCTTAACGAGTCCACGTTTTCCCACCTGCTGCTGCTCATTGCGGGAGAGCGACAGCTGGAAAAACCCTCTGCTTTATTGGACAGTAAATTAAACTCCAGGTGTTGATTGTCAAAGGTGTTTTGTCAAAGGACAAAATCGTGATGCACATTTTCACCAATTTCTTACAACAGAGCATACAACAGATCACATGTGCAGCTCAGAACAAAAATGTTTCCACCCAGTGCAGCCTTTTCGCCTTTCTCTTGAATCTACTGGAACTAGACGGCCTGTGTGGATATCTACTTCAGTTTTTGAAGTTAATTAACCGGTTAATTTGAAATCCAATTATATGCAGGTATTATTTACATTCTAAAACGTGATTTTTTTTTTCACCCCAAGATCCATTTCTTATAATTTTTTTATTCAATATTTATTTGTGCTTAGTTTTTGTACCAAGTTTTTAAATGCTTATCTCCAAATTTTCGGCTCTTAAAACATTTTTGTGCCTCACATCAACTGTGACAAAACAGGATATCTTTATTTACTCCTCTAGTTGATTTCAGAATAATTGCTAAATATTAAAGTGTAATTTTGCATTTTTGATGCTTTCATAGGGAGGTGTTTACTGAAATTGAGTGGTTGTGGCACAGTCACACTCAACAGTGTCAATTTGGGATGAAGTGACTCTTTAAGGCACTATGAAATATTTATGAGATACTGTAGAGGTTTGATCACTGATCCTGGCTCAGATAAACCACAACACTCAGTTAGCATTTAACAGATCTATCCTCTTGAATTGCATGAACAACTCCTGTGAGTTACGGACCGACACATGCACTGTGTGTTTCTGCTCACTGCCTTACCAGGGCACTCTATTACACTGCGGAAATGAAAAGAGGCGGGGCTTATCGTGATCTGTACAAGTTCTTTATTTTATTGTAAGCACAGCTTTGTAAATGCATGAAGGAAACAACAGTGAAAACTAGAATGTTACAAGAAGAGGAAGGAAAGAAAGACACGAACAGGGGAAAAGTGAGACATGACTTGTTTTTCGTTTTTATCCAGAGCTGTAAATAATACATTTCTACAAATTTCTCAGCAGAGAAAAACAAAATAAGTGTGTGAGAGAGAAAGAGAGGAAAAAAAAAACAAAAAAACAAAACAAGGATGGGCACAGGTGCGCGCGTGCACCCCCCTCTGGGGAACTCCCCTGAATGACACTGTTATTTGGATACTCCATTTTAATATCATATATAGATACATATCCACTATGCGATAATAAGCCATGTCCTGTCATACTTCATGTAGTAAGCAGCCATCTTTCTCCATGTGTTGCCCAGAACTGATCCGAGATGGGAGAAATGGAGGACATCATGGATTTATCTGAAAGGGGCGGACACTGTTCACATTAATTTAAAACCCCAGTCAGACCACTCTGACAACAGACCCCAATAAAAAGTTATTAATCTTTTTTTAAATTTAGTCTCATGCATAGCCAAGCACATAACGCCTCCTAAACTTTGGAATCTGTATGTACTGTATTTGCTATGAGCAGGCAGGACCCACTGTGACACGCGTTAGTGCTGTGTGTGCTGGGGTCAACCGGTCGTACCGTTCAGGCACATCAGCACCTTTTTGAAACACGTGTTGACGTCTGAGTGAGAGAGAAAACTCTGGGTATTAAAAACCACTGCAGTAAAACCTCTCTGCGTAAAAGAAATCCAAACTATGACACAATGTAAAATTACATTCCCATCTACCTGGCAACCCCCCTCCCCCAAGTTACTGAGTGTTCGAGAAGGAAACGAGGAGACAGCACCGTTTGAGGAATATTACCGCCCAGGGAAATGAGAACCATGCAGATGCACCACTTCCTGTTGACCTCGAGATGCTGTTCAGAGGGACTGTGTTGTGGATACGGAGCAGAAAGGACGGACGTTTAATATCTTCATCCTTGAGTGAGTAGTGACAAACCTGTGGAGGGTGTGACTGCATGTCTGTTTACGTTTAATCCGAGTTTGAGGGTTCGGTTCAGTCAGAGGGGATCCTAAGAAAAGGCGAGTAGAACTACAACTCTCCTCTATATGTGTGATGATTGTGTGTACCTAACAGTTGCATGTGTGTGTGCGCGCGCAGGGAGTATGTAATTTGCTCCTGTGAATGTTTTGTTCTCGGTCTGTGTTGCTGTGTTCTCATGAACGGATGGTTTATGTTGGGTGGGCATAGCTGCAGTTCTGTAGTTGCCCTGTAGGACGGCGCTCGGTATTCTATAGGGCCTCGGATGATGGCTCGTTTCCGGTGGAGCCGGACTGGGCGCGCTTGATGTACAGATTCAACAGCTTCAGCTGCAGATAGAAAAACAGAAGAAGAACATGAATTGAATAATGTGCACAAGCCAAGAGATGCAAAAAATCCAAAAAGGCGACCGTGTGCTGACACGTGGCGTTTATGGTTCCTGCATTATTTGGGTAAGTCATGTCTATAACATGACTGTTTTTTTAAAAAGGGACTTCTTCCTGCGATTCGTCACAAATAGATTGGTCTGCAGCTGACAAACGTAGTATTTTACACTCTTATACAGTGAACCTTTGCATGTATCTGCGTTCACTCATCTTTTATAGTTGTTGCCATCAACTGTTTATGAAGGATGGATGTAGCCATTGTAATGGCCCTGTGTCCTGATGTGAATCCTTTACTTGAGCGTATTTGTGCTGATTTCTACATGCTTATACAGCAGCCACATTTTAAATTACACCTACTATACTCTAAACAGGACAAAATTAACGTCATGCTACTTCCAGTAAGACTCTCAGAGATTATGATCTTAACCACATAAGGAAACAATTTACAGAGGTCACAAATGAAGTGAAAAGAAGTGTCATTTTTCCTTATACACTTGTATACAATTCTAAACTATATTTTGCAACCAGCAGTCATCCTCAGCAGGCCTTCAGAAAGAATGCTGGTTTAAGTCTTTGAATTCACTTTTCAGACCCAGAATCTGTATTTACCACTGATGGAGTCGTTACGCTAAAAAAACGTAACGTATTACACATTACTTTTCTTAAAATTGATGCAGTACATTAAGCAATTAGTCATCAGAGAAGGTAACTTTTTATACTACTTGTTAGCTCACTTATGCGTTACTATGCACATATTCTGTCACATAATGACCTGTATTATTACCTGAATTATACAAACCTGAGGCTACAGTGCCACACACTGACGCAAATGAGGACACGCAAATGAGGACACTTAGTTTTTATGTAGTTTAAAAAAATTTTTTATAACTACAAAAGACAAAAACTAGCGCAAAGACACTTTGACGCGATCTCCACAGTAATGACACTTATAAATGGAGGCTGCTCATCACTGCCTGTGTTACAGGGCCTGTCTGCTGGACTTGGGACTGCTGGACTCGGCATTCACTCAGCTTTAAAATCACTCCAAGTTCTTGGCTAGCTTTGTGTTAACAACTTCAGCTGCACAGGCAGCAGCTGAAGTTGTTAAGCAGTATATTGCACTTGTTTTCCTCAATGCAGTTTGCGCTTTACCATCACACTCTTGTCATTTTGTGCAATAAAAATAAAAGTAATATGTCGATTCCTTAAAAGTTGTAGACCAAGTCAAAAATCGGTTAAAACCCCCCCAAAAAACAAAACAAAACAAAACATCTTTTCTGGAAACCTGTTGACACGATGGCTTGAAATGTATCCACAGAATGATCCTGGTGACTAGGATGAATGAATTCACGTTACCTTGCTGCTGGAGAGTTGGCTGAGGTGTGGTTTGAGGTCCTCTCCTATCACGGAATAGATGGCCACCAGGCAGAACACACAGGCTTTCCTCACGCTGCTCTCAGAGTTGTCGTAACCCTGTTCAGCCAGAAGAACACAGCTTAAAGATCTGCAGTTCTTCAAAACAATCGTATTTATGCACGAATGTGAAGGTTGTGTGTGATAAAGCAGATAACAGACAACTACATACTGCAAGGTGGATACTTTCATCCTCCAAATGAACAGGTAAATATACGAGCTGCATGTTACCTGTATGAGTCCTGGTACAATCTCAGGCAGCAGACCCATCAGGCCTTCGCGGGGAATCCTCTCCACCACTTTGGTCTGCATCTTGATGGCGGCCAGGTTGATGGGGTAATCAGCTGACTGGATAATGGGACACAACACCTTGATACACTGGTCTGGACTGATTGACAACGCCAACATGGCTGCTGTCTCCTCAGCTGCTCGTACCACCTACAGAAAAGCAGAGAAATATGAATATACAATACGATCAAGTGATAATCACTCAGCTTTTCTTTTCCAGCTTTGATGATCCGTTAATAAAATAAAGGAGTCTTCTGCATCACCGCGTCACAGTCTGTTAATGCTTTGTGATAAAATCAGCTTCGCAGTGAGCAGATTAGTGAGGGTGGGGATAAACGCACCTCCTTGTGAGGGTCTTTATGAGCCTCCAGGGCCTTCATGATGGTGAGCTCTGCGTAGTTCTTAAACCTCCAGGGCTGCTTGCTGAGAATTTCCCTCAGCACCCGCAGAGCCAGCGTTCGGATCACATGCTAAGAGAGGATTTAAGATGAAAGGGAACCACTTCATTTTTTCGCTCCTTCCCTTTCATTTTGTTGTTGCAGATTTGAAATGAGTGCAGTGCGTGTGTACCTCTCTGTCACCCATCGTCTCGAGCAGGAGAAGCAGGATGGTCTTGAAGTGCTCGTCCCACACCTGCAGGGTGTTTTCGCGGATCAGCTTCTGCAGCTCACACAGTGCTGCCTTTCTCTCTTCTATGCGCTCGTTGTGATTGGATAGCTCCTTGAGCAGCTCGGCTACCAGCTCCGACTGATCCAGGCCGCGATCTGTGAGGTGACAGGCGACAGAAAATAACCCATGTTACCAATATCCCGGGGTTGTTATTTGTCCTTTTCCGCCAGAATGCTTTCGTGTACCGTCGGTGGGAAGATCCGAGTCGTCCAGGCTGGTGTCTTTGCGGCTGTGTTTGAAAGGAGAGTCGGACAAGTATTCGCGGGCTACTCGGGGGCTGGATGAGAGCAGGGGGGTGTTGAGAAGGGACGTTTTATTGTCCAGAGCCATGCGCCCGCCATCGCCCATATCTGACAGTCTGCCATCTATCCCGCTGCCGCCCTGAAAAACAAAGGTGGAATAAAAATGCAACAGACTTTAAATGACAGTTTTCACACCAAAGCGAATGAACCATGCAGTCAAACACCAAAGAGTTTAACAGTTCTGGTTTAAGAGCAGTGCGAACTGCAGGGTTGTTTCATGAATTTAGATGGTTAATACGCCAAAAGAATGAAAGCAAACATGTCTCTGTTTGACTTCTTAAAATTCATTCATATAGCAGGACATTTAGAATGAAGTTTCCTTTTTAGAGAGCATGTTGTTGTCTAAATGAGAGCGTAAGAAAACAAACAAACAAGCAAAAAACAAAAACAACCCTATCACTTATGAAGGCAGACACATGAAGTGCCAGGTGAGGAGCCGAGCAGGGTGACGAGGTTTAAGGTGCTCTTATTTGTATGTGTATATTTACACTCGAACCGCTAAATGCTACTTCTAAGCTGGGGTTTGATGAGTCAGGGGTGCTGTGATTGGCACGCTGATGACATGTGGGCCGCTTGGGTTTCAGTTGCATCCCATGGGGAAAATGTCAAGAGGTCACACCTCTGTAGTAGAGTGCACCGTGTCCTTAAAAGGAGCCGGGGTCACTGCAAGGGGCTGCAAAATAAGACCTGGCATGTCTGAAGTGATAAATTAGTTTGGAACGAGCAGGCTAGCTACACAAGCATCAGAAAATAATAACAGGGGATGCTTTTCAGTAGCTAGGCTTAAATAAAACAAACAGGATTTTATCAGCAGCTGTAGAGGATTATTTTTCACAGTTATCGCTCCGATAAACACTTAATGTATGCTTCTCACTCCCTGCGCTAAAGGACGGCTGGTGGGGCAGATCATATGTCAGGGTCTCCTACAGTACACCTGCGTGGGTGTTTGCAAGTCTTGGAAAACATGTTGACCATTCAGAAGCCGGCTCACATATAAAGCAATTTGCCCATCATGCTTTGCATTGTGGTGACTTGTCACGAGTCAAAGGCAACCCTTTAATATACACTATATGGAAAAACATATGAATTCAAGTGTGGTGCAGTAACTGGGTGTCACCCTGTCAACAAGCCAGTTTGTGAAACTTGTATGTTTATAAATTCACCAGATAACAGACAATCAACCCTTTTCCCCATTTTTCAGATCTCCATAATTTCTTTAGTAAATGGTTTGATCCTTTGCTCATACTGAGGCTGCTGGCTTGTGGCTGGTTCTGACCCTCTGGTTAGTCTTAGCTTTAGCCACTCTGCCTTTATTAGCTTCTTTAGAAAGTCCATGATGAACTGGGTGACGGCATTAACATGAGCATAAAACGGTGCACCAGGAGCTGTTTTTGTCCACAATGTATTTATCAGCTTCTGTGGCCAGTCAACGGTAATGTATTTGCTTCCATTTTTAGTCGTTTCAATTGTTCGCCTCCAAGTTGAGAGAAGTTTAACTCCAGACCTGCCCACTTCCTACAACATTCATGATCTCTGGCTGCTGCATCGCTGCTGGTCTCTTGTTGTGTGGAAACCTCACAACAAAGGTAGAATCAAATAAAAACATTCTAAAATGTTCAAACGCCCCCCATGAATTGCGCCGACTATTTCACAAACCAGTCAGGTCTGGTTGAATTAATACTGAACTGAACTTCAATTTCCCTTAACCTCTGAGCTGTACAGTAGGTCCCTAAAGTGTTGGCCTCCTCCACTCACCTCCTCTCCCTCTCGCCGTTGGATGGGTTCATTCATGTCTTCTTGGCTGCGAACGCTGAAGTTTTGGATCGCCTCTGTGACACCTTTCAGTGAGCTGTAGATGTCCTCTGAGTTCATGTTTTCCGTGTCATAGTCAAAAGCACTGCACAGACACAATAAAAGATGTGCTGTGATTTGCAAGCTTACTACTTTTTTTCACTGTGTATTTGGCTACAAAAATGCTGCTTACTGTATAACAGTGATTTCACAGTGTAAGACTAGTTGTGAGACAAGTGTCTACCTTGGTGAGGGGGTGTTCTGGGACGTGTTAGTGGGTGAAGTGACTGGACTGGACCAGCTGGCTGGAGATCGGGGGGTGTGACGTGTCATAGGGCTGCCCATTGGTGCCTGAGAATGTAACAAATCAACAAAGAGGTATGCCATTATAATGCCACAGTATAATGCCTGAGAGTTCAGGTGTAAACAGTGCATCTGGAGCACTCGCACTTTTGAGTCGGAGTGTGTTTTACCTGTGCAGCGTTGCCTGTGTTCTTCAGGTGGTTTTGAAGTAGCTTGGTGGCTCCATCCTGGAAGGTTTTGGGCAGAGCTGCCAGCAGCATGGTGAACTCTGGAGTGTTTAGCTGGAACAAGGCAATTAGCACCGACTGGGCTGCCTGTTACACACAAAATATACACTTACACTTTGCATTTAGTGGACCAAACAAGCGTGGCAGCTCTTGCAAGCAGTACTGTGATTAACTATGATGCTGTGAGGTGGCATTTGAGACAAGGATCTTTTCACTTTGGGATTTTGAACTGAGATGCAAGTTTATAGTTTTGAGATAAAGCTTAAAAACAAAAAACTATGGTTGTCACTCTAAAGCAAAATTTATGGTCCAGCAGATGTGACGTGATTGCTGTCCACTTCCTGTCTACCTACTGTGAGCTCTATTGCCAGATGGAGGTAGTGTACCAAGTACATGGTACAAGCGGTCTGGTAGGCTACTCTTGCATCAGCTATTTTTGGTTCACCACCCAGCCAAGTAAAAGAGCAAAGTTATAACATAGAAAGAGCTGAAGAGTGTAAAAAGTGTCCACTGCAGCCACTGTCTGTGTTTTACATGCTGTATTTGTGGTCTTTTGAGTTTTTCCCCACAGCTCTTTAGTTCCCGGTTAACTCCACCGTTACTGTGTTCTGTATTCTGGCCCATTTGTCAACCAATCAACATTCGGCAGATGCTTATGTCTTCCACTTCCAGTGACCCACAATCAAGATCTTGGATGACTGGATGGGAGCACGCATAGGTAAACCCCTCCAGTCTGAACAGAAATGTGTAGGCAGGCGACACATTTGCAGGACCATAAATTACGGTTAAAAAGGCAGCCCTAGATCACACTTTTGACACATTTGCAGAAGGATGATCATGAAAAACATGCTGGGGCAAAAATTTAGACAGTGTCACAAGTTTTGACACCATAGTGTGAATAACAGCAAACCACTAGAACACGACATAAAATTAAAGACAAAATAACAGATAAAATGAAACAAAAACTTTCTGCTATTAGAAGAGAACAGCCGGCACAGCAAGAAGACTGCGTGGCCTAAAGTTGAAACCATCTCTGCAGCTATGGAAGGGATACTCCAAGAACCTCACAGATCACACGATTTTCTTCCATTGTAAATTATTCCTACTTCTGCTGGTAAAGCAGTGCAATAACTGCTTTCAAACCTGTGCTATCATACACTTCTTCTACTTTTGTTATAGCATCCAGATTCACCAGTCCTGCCCGACTTGCTTCAAATCACTATTATAAAGTTTAATTAGATCCCTCTCAAAAACAAAATGGGCTTGTTGCAAGAGGACATATTATGTTGTGCGCCTGTTTGTGAGACGATACCTTTCTGACGTCTGAGCTCTTGGGTTCAGTCGTCCAGGTGATGATGCGGGAAACAGCCAGCCGAGTCTCGCTGGAGTTCACAAAGTCCGGAGCTTCCATCTGTAATGTCAGCGTCTCGATGTACTTCAGAATAGCCACCTTCACCTGCAACGCAAGCACACACATTCATGCAACTTGTTAGGAAGCTGACCTATAATGGTGAAAATGCATAGCCAATATTCACCTGCAAAAACACAAATACAGAAACAACCAAAACCAAACACACACACAGATGAACAAAAGTGACCACCAATGTTAAGAGTCAGCATGTACAACCACAGCAGATTGTGCATCTCTTGCAGGTCTGAAAAATCAAATGATCCAATGAATGAGTAAAAAGACCAAAATGCAGTCATGGTCATGCTTTATATAGCACAAAAATAAAATCAACCAACACAAAAACAATGACAAATGACGATAATAAAGAACCAATAAATGCAAACATTCAACTCGGCCTCTTTTCGCCACAACTGACTCCTGCCCTGATTTTCCTCTCTTTCGTCTACCTACAAAATGCACCTCAAGGACCAGAACTTCCTCCAAATCACTTAGCAGCATCGTGCGCGCCACACAATTGCTCCCCCCGGAGCGCACTGACCTGGGAGGACTGGCTCCAGGCTGCGGCCTGCTCGTCTAGAGAGCAGGCGTGGCGCCGCGCTCTGGGGGGGAACAATTTTACCCCGGACCCTCCCCTGCCTCGCCCGCAACACGAGCTCCGCACAGGCTTCAGAGAGAGAAAGGAAAAGCACCGCGTCAATCAACGGAGAGAGACAGGGAGACGAGGACGGGGCAGGGGTGGGGGACAAGATTGAAAAGCAGGCAGAAGGCTGGAGAGAGTAGAGGAGTAAAAAGAGATGGGGAAGTAGACCTGGGCGATACTGAAATGAGACTGTATGGTTTTACAAAATGATTCAGTCTCACGCTGTGATACGACATATGCCAACACAAACCCATGGCTTATGCAGCAGCTTATAAGAAAAACTATCTTTTTAAAGATACATACTTTAATTGTGTTTATTAGTGTTTCTTATGACACTACACTTTAAGCAGCCATATTTCTTAAATGTTTGAGATTACATACCCCAAAATTAGGATGTTTATCAAGCTACTTCTTACATGTCAGGGGTTGGGGTTGGATATAGCAAAAAATTAAACAAAATTACTCTGAAGATATGGTTAAGTCTTCAGAAATGTAATATTTGCAGCAGGAGGTGAAATTATACTGTTTGTAACATCCTTTATTGCCCAAGTCTGGTGGGAAAGGAGAGGGAATAGTGGGAAACAGGTTAAACATCAGGCAGAAAAAGGGTGTGGGGGTAGACAGGAGCAACACTGAAGATAAAAGGGTAAGAGGGGTTAGGAGCAAGGAATAAAGTAGTAGACAATCAGGGGAAAGAAAGAGGTGTGCTGGGTAAAGATGAAAAAGGAGTTTAAGGAAGAAAGCTTGAAGGTAGCCAGTGGGGTGGCTCCATCAATCGCTATCCAATCACAGCCCAGGATTCAAGGTTTTGGGACGCAGAGCCAGCAATGGGCAGGTATGTAATAATATTACTACAGCAGAGTCAGTTGAATTTCCAGCTTTGCGTGCATGCTGCCCTTGCACAGACATTCGCACGTTCAGCTCTCTCACATACACACAAAACAAACACGTATTATATCAGCTTGTCATTTACCTTGAGGTTGGGCGTCTGTGTTTGGTCCACAGTGAACCTCATGAGAATAGTAAACTGGAGATCGTTGGGAAAACATTCTCTGCAGGACAAAAAACAACACATTTAGATTTCACTTTGTGTGCCATAACACACATCATAAAAATACAGTTCAAGGACTGTGAGCAGGTAAATAACCGAGTAACCACCGTGCCAAATGCAAAGTAGTGATTTGTGTGACTGCTTGTTCCTCTGCACTTTTTCTAAAACAGAGATAAAAAAGTGCTCACTCTGAAGGTTGCTGCTGGTGTTTGGAGCAACACACTCAGTGTAGGACTCACGCCAACAACATTTTACAGCAGGGGTGTCAAACATAAGGCCTGGGGCCCAAAAACAACACGTCAGAGGCTCCAACCTGACTTGCTGGAATGCTTTGAAATGTGGAAATGTGTGGAAAATGTGAAAATTACAAAAGAGGAGGGCTTCAGACCCCAAATGTTTTTTTCCCCCTATCAGTTTTAGTCTTCCTACTGACAAAAAACAAAACAAAAAATGAATTAGGCTTTTTTTCCATAAAAAATTTCCTGCTATTTTCTGTACATCCATAGCAGTCTCTGTCTCTTCACCCCCTACCAGCCGCGGCATATGAGCCTGGTTCTGCTGCTCCCTGCACTGTCACCATGTGTTTGCTCACAGGGTTTTTAAATCTTGATTTGTACATGCTTGTCTATACACGAGTGTGCAACTTACCTTGTGACATCCAGGGCTCTCTGTACTTTAGCCTGCACGGATCCCAGCAGGTCTGCTCCCATCTTCTTCAGAAGCTGTGTAAGCAGGACAAACAACCAGTCCTGCAGGTCATCCTTATGGACCTGGATGAAGTCTACCAGTGTCTCCAGGAACATACTGAACACCTAAACACACACACAGAGTTTAGGTGACACACTGAACAATTGATCACTTATTCTCAAAACACTTCATGCACACATGCACATGCATACAGGCGCTCCTGCATTGTTTTACTGGATTATACTGAAGGGGAATGATGTGAGGGCAGCACTAGTCCACATTAGTTCCCTGTGATTCCCATTAAAGTTAGTGGCATTTCACTCATTACTGCAGCAGTCCACCTTCACTCCCAGTCACCAAATAACACTTAAATCACACAAAATGAAAACAAGCCAATCACAACATATGGGGACCATGTCTACATGCCACCAGTTGATTTCAGCAGCACAGTTGAACTATGGACAACATTAAGTGAGGTAGGTTAGTAAGTGTTATGTAGTTCTGAATGCCCAATCAGATTAATGAAGCAGATTTTCATCCAAACACAAACACTGATTGGCCAGACTTACTCTCTACAGAGAGTTCCAGAGGTGGGGGCAGCATGAGGGAGAGAGAGACATCTGTTAGCATCGCTGAGTACACTCAGCATCTTCACTTTTGACAATATATTCAAACACATTTGAGCAACAACCAATTTGACTTTCCCCCTAACATGGGAGAAACTTGAGTGTAAGTGCAAAACAGGCTAAAAATAAACACTGATAAATATGGGAGATAAGAAAAAAAGAGTATGAAAAGGAGTGGTGTGAGATAGGCAGATGGAGATCACTGGTGAGATGCAGTACCTTGAAGGAGGCTGAGCTTATACCGGATTCTGCCGTGCCGTACACCCTGCCGGAGTCTCGCTGAAATTCATCAAATCGTCAAAACGTCAAACGAGGGGGAGGGGGAGGAGCTCACACAGCTTACGACATGTGTGAGAAAACGAAGCACTCAAGACGGTGGAAAAGAAGTGGCAGTGTTAGAGAGGCCGAATCGCAGCTAGTTAGTCAGAGGAGAGAGCGGGCAGCCCAAATATGTACACGTTTGTGTCTGTGTGCTTTTGAGTGTGTGAGCGGTCAGTGTTGTCGCCTCAGGCTGCAGGTAAAGGAGGGGAAAAGAGAGGGCAGACCCAGCGGATGTGAAGAGCGCAGCCAGCGGTTTGGCTGCTCAACAGTGACAGAGCAATCCCACGGGACGGCGGCGAGCGTGATGGCACACTCATTCAGGTGTGGCATGCCGTTAGAAAACAGTCCAATGCACGCTTTCCATGCCTGTGCTTATGTCTGAGTGTGAGTAAATTTGAGGAAACATTTTGACCTGTTTATCCCGTCTTTATCACTAACTTCATTAGAAAGATGTGACAGCTAAAGTGTGTGTGTGTGCTTTTTAAAGCGGTGTAACACTTTCTGTGTTTTGGCAGAATCCGGTACAGTCAAGGACAATGGGATAAACAAAGTATTTGAAAAAGTAAAATTAAAGCAGGTGAATCATGAATCTTGTGCCACGGAAATGAATGCCGTGTGTCTTTGTGCAAGTGTTTACACTGCATGCATCCATACCTTACTGTGAGGGTCAGCAAACATCCTGGTGAAGATTTCACAGAGCCTCTTTAACTCAACCCGACTGTAGACAAAACACCAGCCGTTAGTTGGAAATCATCTATGAATTTACTAACTGCAAACACGTCAGAGTGACCTGACACTGACCTCAGGGTGCGCTGGTTTTTAAGCAAAGCCTGAAGGCCCAGCAGACCCTCCTTCCTCTCAGACCAGTTGGCACTGGCACAACGATTGAGCACCTGGAAGAAAGAAGACTTCTATAAGATGGAATACATGAACTTAGTAAATATTCAGCTTAGTACTGAAGTGACACGTTTTCAATGGCTTTTCAGATTAATGCACGGCAGACATGAGTATATAAACCTCACTGATCATATTCACTCACTGATACTGGGTAGTAATTTCACTGCAAAATTCTAGTGCTCAAAATGAACTGAAAACCAAATTTCATATCCTCAGATAAAAACAGCTTGTTAGGCTCCCAGTTTCTCCTTACACACCCCACTATGGCTTTACTATTTTTTTAAGCCTGGCCAGGTAGCAGGGGTGTTCGTAGCCTGAAGAGGGAAAGGTACTGTGACCCTGGCAGGTCTGTATATAGACTCTATATAAGATATAAATGACTGTCAACATAAATTAAAGACTGATTTGGGTGATGCACAGATTGTAATACTCTAAAACCAAATGGAACAGTGGAACCGCATCGTTCCATTACTATGTTTTCAGTGTGCCCTGTTTGGTTGACATGAGGTCGGTATGGCCTGACCCTTATGTCAGTGTGTTAGTGGCTTTCAGCAGCCTTATTCAGACGCACTGAACATAACGGTAATTTGTACATTGTTGGATGCTGTGTTGAGGTTCCACCTAACATTCAGATTGCTCTGCAAACTTCAACTTTAAAAGAGGGCCTTAATGATACTGTTCCCTTCTGTGAAAGTTAAAGACATATAAAACCCATCTAAATTGAACTTAAATTTTAAAAATTAATGTCTTAAGGAACTAGGTTTTATTCAAGCTGCCCATTACAGTATCCATTTCCTGCTAATGTTGTTTACCTCAGCTACATCTTCTGTTTGTCTCATGTAGGTGGGGATGGCCCCTCCGTTTCTGGAGCTGTAGGATCTCTCTGAACAGGCGCTGGATGCGTCGCTGTTGGCATCGTCGTCAGAGTACATGCCGTAGTTCTCATACCGTCGCCGTGCTGGCTTCTTCTGCAGGGGAAACAGAAAGGGCATGAAATTACAACGAAAATAAAAAACAACAAGCAGCACAGGAAGAAAGCATGCACTTGCACATCTCGACAGAACACAAACCAAGCACACACACCCACACACAGCTAAGAGGTAGGAAAAGAAGCTGACCTTGGATCTCATGTCTCCCAACAGCTGACAGCGTTAAACAGAGGTAGAATCAGGGTTTAGTTAACACACAGACACACAGTGTAGGTGCTAGTGGCAGGATACTGGAACGTGCACAGTTTATAGTTGGGATGTTCCTGGTGACTAATTTCTTAGATTAGACTAACTGATGAGTCTAAAAGTAAGAAACACTCAGATATTAAGTTGAATGTGAGAAGCGGTTAATGGACAATGTCAAACAACTCTACAAACAAAGGCATTTGAAACCATTAATTACATTCTTCAATAATGGATCATGTTGCTTAACCTGGCGTGACCTTACATCATGCATTATGAACACTGCACGTTATACTTCAAAAAGTAAATTAAAAACAAACAGTAAATAAATTGTGTTAACAAAAAGATCAGATTCATGGCGTTTCTCAACAACAGCGCTCCATCTGGTGGCAGACGGCTGCATAACATTTAGGACAATAATTTACGGCACTGGCTATCAATTAAAATGTCAAACAATTAGATTAAATGACTAATAAATCTAGTACTGACTAGTGACAACGGATATGTTAGTCACGCACAATGCCATGTCAGTGTTTGACTTTCCATACCAGCGCATCTGCGAGAGCCTCCTCTACATCTGAACCAGTGTTCAGGACCCTCATAGCACTGACTGAAGAAGAGAGACGGCTCGACTGACTGATGCCAAAACCCGATCCTGCAGACAGAGAGAGGACGGATGGACAGAGAGAGAATAAATACATTAGCAAAACTTTAGATTAAAACAAGTTTGCACACACTCAGCACTCAACCACAAATGATGTCATTCTCCTGATCATCCATTCGCTAACATTTACACAACTCACACACACGTGGCATTTTCCCACGAGACAACCCTGTAAGTTGATGCGATGACGCATTAGGTGACATTGCAGATGGCACTTGGGGGTAAAAAAGCATGATTGACATAAAATGCAGGAGAGCATGTTGGCGTCCCTGCCGAGGAGGGACGCAGCTAAATAAAGAAGACAAAGAGACACAGATAAAAACCAGCAGAATGGTTATAAACTAGC
>VURO01019037.1:0-22160 GCA_015108175.1 Pelvicachromis taeniatus
TCACACTATTTATTGAAAGTAACATAATTCTTTTTCTACTTATACTTATTATTGTGTTAAGTTATTATGAGTATAATGCAAAAGGTTCAACTTTTATGAATAAATCATAGTAAATTTATAAGTCTTATTAGACATAATATTTGCATTTGTTTACCATATGGGAATCTCTGGCTAAACGCAGGGCTGTTTACTTTCAGGGTTTGTGGCAGACTATTGTTTGCACATGGTGGAGGACTTTACTCACAGTCACACTGAAAGCCAAGACACGATTGCTCTGTACACAAAGTGTTTGACTTTGTCAGCCTTTACTGGCTCAACTTTTCAGCCTTTACTTAATTCCTGAATATGTCCACGGACTATGGTTTTTCATCATTTTTTGCAATATTAATTGTCATTATGCTCACGTGGCGAATGCCAATTTTGAAGGTGAAAACTTTATTACAGTACAACAACTGCGGTTTGCTCTAAAGAAATGGGTCGATTTTTCACATGTCGGTCTGGCGGCCACATGTGTCGATGAGATGTGACAAGATCATGTTCTGTAATAAGGTAACGTGTTTATGAAAATAAACTGTTTTGAAAGTGGTGGGAACAGCTGGCTAAGAATGTGTAATTTTCCAGCTTTACAAGATCTGCTCTACTGCAGGTTTTCCTAAATGTAAACTTTAACATTTCTTTTTAAGATCAGTGTGTCCTCATGGTTTTAACAGCTCAAATACATTCCTAACCATGTCATGTATCAAATGACACCTAATTAGTTCATTTTAAGGGCATCTTTCAGAAGTCTTCTACAAAAAATGTCGCATTATTATACTTTTTGAGGGTGTTTCAGAAACCTTAACTGTAGAGGTAAAATGATGACTATATATACTTCATGCCCTCTCAAATTTGAAATAAGTCTATTTGGATTCTCGTTTTGAAAGATTTGGGGTTGATAATAGTTGGAAAGAGCGAATAGAGCTCCCTGAAACATAAAGAGCCTCACTTTTTCTACTGGCACAAATGCATTGACTATAGGCACATACCAGGATTTTTTTTCATGTCTAATAAGCAGTGCATAGAATGTTGCACGTACATTATATTGCTAATGTAATCCCATCATGCAGTATTACAAATATAGCTGTGAGATCTGACATCCCAACAATAAGCATGTAAAGGCGGTGTCACAGAGATGGGTTTTTCTGTCACTGGATGGAGTGTGATGATATTAAAGTGTTGAACTCAGTGAATCTTCACTAACGACAGTCAAAGGCAAGCTAAACTCTGCACTCAACACAAAGAAGCCAAAACATTGAATCTTACTCTCCTCTCTCCAGACCCCAGATTTATTTGAAATGATTGAAAAGATGCAGGTAAGATGATAAAAGATTGCATCTCTGTATTTTGTCTTGCCTCACTAAGCTGTGCTCAATAAGCAACTAACCAGCCGGTGTCTCTTCCTAATTCTGCAACACTTTGGCTCTCCTTTGCTACTAGTACTCACAATCTCTCTGAACACGAGAGGGAGTTTGGGTATTTTCAGAGGAGTGTTGTCAATGTGTTCGCCTCGGCGTCTTTGTTAACATTCTGGTTGAAACTTTGACTTGCTAAGCTCATTATCTCACCTCAGAATCATTTCCTGGTTTCGGAAGACTCTGGAAGGTTGTTTTCCATATTCATGCTATCCCAATGATAGGACATGCGCTTTATAACAGAGCATTTGTGCGTTATTTTTTGAATGCACATTTATTTTCTTTTAAAAAAATATGAATTGCAGTCAGAATGGTGCTTCACTATCTTTCATGTCTGGCAGTAATTCTTCTTTTGCATGGGACGTGACGCAGGATTGTCTCTTTTCCACTGTCGGACAGTGTATTGATGAGTGTATCGTCTTCCATGATGGTCGGCGCCATCACCTAGCCTTGATTTAGTAACGCTGCATCTCTTTTTCTGTATCGATCCTCCTCACTCTCTTTTCACGTACACACACACCTCATGTGCAGTGGCTGATTTTATTGTAGGACTATCACTTATAAATGTTTTTAATCTCAAGACTCTTATTCACATGTTTCTGCTGCATTCTGTCACTTCCAAACTCATATCTGTAACGTCTTTCCCTCTCCTCACTAATGTAATGGATCTCTTCCTGTATTTTTCCATCTGTCCCTTTTTTTTGACTTTGTTTTGTTGCCTGCTGCACATCTCTGGGGAAAACTGAGTTGTTACATAATGATTTTGATCATTTTTTTTCCTTTTTGTTTATGTCACAGTTTGTGTTCATAGATTGTTTTTTTTGTGGACTTTTTGTGCCACTTAGTGTGACCCTCCTATCCTTCCAGTTTCCTTATCCAACTTGCTTTTCTAACAGGGGAACAGGATGGATGAGCAGAGGTGCGCCTTTCCTCCACCTCTTAAGGTATAACTCTTCATGTAGCAACACAAATTATTCATACTCATTGTCCACGGCTGCTCCACCTTATCTTACTTTGACAGACATGGCAATTACTTCAGCACCCAGTATTACAATGTGTTCTTCATAATGAACCGAAATACCCATGTTCCATACAGAAACAAGTTAGTGGGATGCTAAGCTCTGTAGACTAAAAGGGACGTTTGAACACATTATAATTATAACGTGATGAAGCATTTTATACCACTAGTATGCCAAATGATATTACTTTCATTAAGGTGTGCATTGTTGGCTGAGTTCTGTGTCATTGCTAAACAGATTTTCATTGCATAACTGTTATGCAATTACTCTGAAACAGTGTCCTTTGGGAATGTAAAGTTGTTATTATTTTGTTGTTATTGTCATTCTTCGATGAGAATACAAAGCATTTTTCTTTTTTTCCAGACTGAGGAGGATTACATACCGTACCCAAGTGTCCATGAGGTACAAAGCTGTGTATTATTATTGTTATTATTATTATTGTGTTTTGATAAAAACACAGAAATATTGGAAGCAGTTGACTCGCAGTGTTTTAGGCATCCAAAGTCTCAATAAAATGTTCATTTAAGCCAAAATCGACACGCTGTGATCAGAGGTTTTACAAGCATTCTTATTAAACTAGTCAATACTCAGGCTAAGGATATTTGCTCTCTATTCTAATTTCATTTTATTTACCTTTTTAAGTTTTAAAATTTAAGTCTAATTTTTTGTCCATTTTTAATAACCTCGTATGTCTCTGAGAAGTAACTTTCAGTTTCATTGCTATTTCATTGCTATTTTACATTTTGAAACAGGTGCTGGGGAGAAAGAGCCCCTTTCCTCTTATCCTTCTGCCACAGTTTGGGGGATACTGGATTGAGGGGACCAACCATGAGCTGAGCCAGACTGGAGACACGGAGCCTCTCCAACCTCTGTCCCCAAACACTCGGACCAAGCTGGAATGTAACACGCTGGCTATACTCTTCAGGAAACATTTCCTGGGCAAGGTTAGCAACTCTCTTCATGACAAAAATACATGGAGCTACTGACAAGTAAACTGTAGTACACATATTAAGTGAAATCAGCTTTGCATTTGCTGATTTGCAGTCCTGGCTAAGGGCTCCCCTTGTATTGTAAGTAAGTTACCGTATTTAGCATGGTTTTATCCATATCACTGGTGACATTTCAACGTCACTAATAGATTATATCTAATATTAATAATAATACATTTTATTTAAAAGCGCCTTTCAGAACACTCAAGGACACTGTACACAGCAGAATAATAAAAACAAGTTATTTAATTGGATACAGTTGCTGTATGCATTTTAAATATCTCCCCCATTGCTCCTCCATTACATTAGTTCATTTTTCTTGTATCTTCGTGGCTAAAATTACAATTAAATGTAATAATGGGAACAGTAATAACTGTGCTTAGTTACTTAGTTAAATTACTACAATTTTTGAAGAGACTTGCTTTCTTTCACAGTGATATTACCAAAGTCCTACTCACGAATGTTCTCATTACAACTGCTTCCTTCCTCTTCAAATGAGTCTCATTGCTCTCATGGAATATTTCACATTACTTCTTCTTCATTACAGTAAATGAGACAAATAGGAAATAAGCAAATCTCTGCATAATAAAGTACAAACAGTAAGCCTGCCTCACAATTAGGCACCTCACACACTGTGGCTAATGAAGATGTATTACACTTTTCAAGTGTTCTTACAAACACATAATACCAGTAAACAAATTCGGTTACATGTAGCAGAGGACGAGGAAACAAAGGAACTCAGATAGGAAATTAATTAACTGGAGCACATTTGCCCATGTTGTGCACATGTGTGCTTGTTGATGACAGATACTAACGGTGGTCTCTGTATGCTGTGCCCTCAGGAACACTTTAATTACTATTCAGTGGACAGTGCCCTTGGACATCTGGTGTTCTCGCTAAAATACGAGGTGATTGGTGACCAGGAACATCTGCGTCTAATGCTCAGGTAATGCTTAATTTTCATGCAGGGTTCAGTACAATGTTGCCTAATTGTCTGAGAAAAATCAACAGTTTAAGTCTGCCTGGTTACTTCATAATCTGAAGTAATTAATGTGTAAGATTTTGCCTGTTTTGTGAACAACTAGCACTAGCTGCAGAGTAATTTTCTTTTTTTTTTTTTTTTCCCTAAATTGCCCAGCATTGACTGGACACACACATCCGTCCTGGGTGTTATCGTAAGAGTCATAAAGCCAGCAAGAGTGTCAACAGCACTGTCATTTCCACAGAAGAGTAACAGATGGACTATTTAGGCCAGTGAGTGGGTGGGGGTGGTGGAAGGGAGAGAAGGCAAAGAGAGGCAAGGGCGGGGAAGTTTGATCATGGTCCATACCGGATCATTTCTGTACCAACTGACAGATTCTGAGAAACGCTGCTTCGTGTTATATGGCTATAAAACCCACACTAATTACTTTATGGCTTCATCAGGACCAAGCTGAAAACCTACCATGATGTGATCCCCATTTCCTGTCTGACAGAGTTTCCAAATGTGGTCCAAATGGCCAAGGTAAGAAGCAATTTTTATATTTTTTTTGTGTAAAGATAAGTTGCTGTGACACTTCCAGCACATTCTGACATTATTGCCCACCGCTTTTTTTAAAATTCAAGCTTGTCTGCGAAGAGGTCAACGTGGACCGCTTTTATCCTGTCCTTTATCCCAAAGTAAGTTCTGGTTCACAGATTTTCAGTTTTTTTCTTTCTAGGCCCAGACGTATGAGCTCTAAGGATCTGGTTAGATTTTTTTTCACAGCTTTAAACAATATCCTACAGTTGAAGGTAGAAAATGATGGAATTTCATAGTTAATAATACACTATAAATCTAATATTACCTTCAGATAAACTTTTCTTCTTTGACTAGGATTGAAGTTTTTATCATCAAACCATTGCACTGAAGCATGTTAGCAAAAAAAAGAGAGAAAGGAAAAAGAAAAGAAAAGAAATCATCTTGTATACATAGGAGAAATAATTAATATTTGCAGATAAATATTATTAGATATAGCCATATATATCGAGTAGTATAACTCCCAGTGAGCTGCTCTTCTTTAATGTCATATCTGTGATTTTTGCAGGCTTCAAGACTTATTGTCACCTTCGATGAACATGTGATAAGCAACAATTTTAAGTTTGGAGTCATCTATCAAAAGTTTGGACAGGTGAGCAATAAAGCCTGTGTGTGATCAGGTGCAAAAGCAGTGCTGTAGAAGTACTTGCATCCATTATATTCATATCCAAAGAACAATGAGCGTGTATTATATGGTGTGTTGTCAGATTTTTTAAAGGAAGCTTATTATACTTGGGCCTTCGTGGTCTTAATTATGGCTTTCACTTAAGCCCAGTCATTGTGGCTGCCTTCAGCACACCCTCTCATTTTCTGAGGCAATCACAGCCCACTTGTTTACTATGTGGGGTGGCAAAAGAGGTGTTGAATGTTTTTCTACCTTTAAATTGAGACATCACTGTGTAGAAGTCTTTTCTTTTGATTTTACAAATACTACAGAAATTGAAATGTAATGTTAAACCTGCTAAATGATCTAATTGGCCGTCTCACAAAGATAGAAAAGACCCTATAACATGTTCAGGAGGGATGCCAAGTGGAGAAAGGCATGATTAAATAGGCACACTGCACACAGAAAGCAAATCATAAATACTGAAATGAGCACTGGGAACTTGTCCCAGGTATTGTTAGCATCCCTTTGTTTTAAAGGAGGCATTTTTATTCAGATCATTGCTCTAGTTACTGACAATAGTTAGTCAGCTGTCCATCACAATCATAATGTTTCCTAAAGCCTTTTTTCAAATGTTCTACTACTTTTGTAATTAATTGGAACAATTTCTTCCATCTCAAATGCAAATGCACTGTGTCTGAACAAAAGTGCAAAACACACACTGGATACACGTTCTCTCGCTTCTAGTTACTGACCCCAACAAACTGTTCCAGATAAATAAATAAAAACACTTCCAATATACAGCTCTCGCTGTGCCGCTGCTGACTATTTAGCAAAAACAATTTTACCTACCATAATTAGTTTTCACTTTTCTTCTCAGACATTATCATTGTCATTAGGCACATTCTGCAAAAAGCTTGCTCCTTTATTTATTTTTCAAATTATTTTTATTTGTTACAGACTTCAGAGGAAGAGCTGTTTGGCAACAACGAAGAGAGCCCTGCTTTTGTCGAATTGCTGGAGTTTCTTGGCGAGAAAATTGAACTGCATAACTTTAAAGGGTAAAGTCCTGACAGTGGTTTGAAAGCATTCGATATACTCCAGCTGATATTTCATAACATAACGCCATTACAACTGACACCAGACTAGCTACATGAAAGGTGGTGACGCTGCTGCAGTGATGGTGGAGAATATCGTTCTGTGTGCTTGCAGTTTCCGCGGAGGGTTAGATGTGACTCACGGGCAGACTGGCACAGAATCTGTCTACTGCAACTACCGCAACAAAGAGGTCATGTTTCATGTGTCCACAAAGCTGCCTTACACAGAGGGGGACACCCAGCAGGTACTGTAATACAATACCAGACTAACACACCTTTTGTGATTCAAAGGATGGTTATGCAGGTTCCTGGGCATCACAGAACCATATTTTGCATATGCATCTCTGTTGTGCAAAAAGCCTAGAGTACATAATTACACAAAAAGAGAAAAGCCCAACTCCCTGGTATTTCAGATATATTACTTCAGCAAATGCTTTGGTGTCTGCGTCTGTGAGCAGCACACATTCCTCGCATGTAGCGCTGCATTGCTCAGTATTTTTTTTTTCTCTTTTATCTCACATATTCAAACAAAAACTGAGGATCGCAAGATGAAAAATGCTATCGTTTGCTATCAAGCCATCAACAAGCAGAGATAAGACCAATGCCTGTATGTTCAGCCTCTCCTGCAGCAGAGAATGCTACATATGGGCTACTTTGAGCAAATTGTTTCTGTGCAGGTTGTCATTGGGGAAACAGCACTCCCTGCTGGTGTTTCATAGATTTTTGTTAAGATTCAGATTTTGCCTTTATTTGGTGCTATAAGTTAAAGATATTTGTCACTGCCGTTCCACATAATACTTTCAGATGTTTTCAGTTGGAAATATTCCCGTTTAGCTAGCTTTGTGTTATTAGTAATATGATATTAACAATAATCAGTAGAAACCACAATAGATCGCTATCTATTCTTGTGAGTTGTTTTTTATATATATAACACTAAGTTGCTATTGCGCTGTTGTGTTGCAGTTGCAGAGAAAAAGGCACATAGGAAATGACATTGTTGCCATCGTTTTCCAAGAAGAAAACACCCCCTTTGTACCAGACATGATCGCCTCCAACTTTCTCCACGCTTACATTGTAGTCCAAGTGGTTAACCCCTGCTCTGACAATGTTCTCTACAAGGTAACCCACTTCCTCTCCTTTCTGACATGTTCTCCAGAAAGCATTTATTACACTTCATCTTTATCTTCCTTTCTAGGTGTCAGTTACAGCACGGGATGACGTACCTTTCTTTGGCCCCGCCCTCCCAAACCCTGCTATCTTTAAAAAAGTAAGAGGATGAAGATCTTTGACCTCAATGATCATCTTTTAGTTTCCGAGAAGATACCTTACCTCTCTAATCTTTTTATACAGGGCCCTGAATTTCATGAATTCCTTTTTACTAAGCTAATCAATGCAGAATATGCCTGCTACAAAGCTGAGAAATTTGCTAAGTTGGAGGTAAGTTTTTAAGAAAGATTTAAAACATTTTATTGTCTTTTGACGGCCTTAAAAATGTTATTTAATTTCCTCTGCTTCATTTCTCTCTCTCTCTGTGTGTGTGTGTGTGCACGTATGCGTCAGGAGAGAACACGATCGGCCCTGTTAGAGACTCTTTATGAGGAGCTCCACTTAAACAGCCAGGCCATAATGGGTGTTGGAGGAGAGGACGACAAGCTGGAAAATGGGAATGCTGGTGGAGGGGGCTTCTTTGAGTCTTTTAAGGTAACTGGAAAAGCAGAAGCGGAGGCTGGAGCTTCAGGTCGACAGCTTCACTGGAACTCTCAGAAAGAAAAAGTTGAAGCTTGTCTGCATATGCAAAGTCTTGTTTTAGCAACTGAGGTTTTATGTTTTACTTGCACAAGCAAAACAAAAGAAGCTTTCTTATTTACATAATTTAAATTCAAGCTCAGCAGCTTAGCTTAGCAAAAACACTGATCAAAGAGAGAAGCTCCACCTGCCTCAGAGGCAAACAGTATTCTCAGACAAATCAGTCGTTTCATTCCCTACAAAACCAGCGATTTCTGCCCTTGGATAATGTATTAATTAGTTTTAATGTATAAATTTGTATTACGTTTTAGAGGTGTCAGTATGCTCTTTGTTTCTAGCCTTTATGCTGATCTGAGAAAACTTAATACTAGCTGTGACTTTATGCTGCGGGCAGATTTGAGACTTATATTGATTTTCTCATCTAGCTCCCAACAAGAAAGTAAATTAGAATATTTCTCGAAATGTGAACCCAGTCAAACTTTTACATTTACATTACATTTTATTATTAGCCTGTAAAGTGGCATCTCTAATTAGTATTCATGGTTACCTGTTGAGAGATCTTTTCTTTAATGTGAACATGAGTGTGGCTTCTCTCTGACAGTATTTCTCTTCTGTTCTTGTCTATACGCCGACCGAGCTATAGAAGCTTTTTTTTTTTAAAATCTGTATCTGAATGAAGAGAAGCTCTGCTGCTCTGTCCTCCTGGAACATACCGCTCTCTGCTTCCCTGCTTTTCTTCTTCATGCTTTATAGCTCTTTTGTGATTCGCCACGTTTCAGTGCCACCGTTCACGTAGCTATATGGTCCTATCATCTCCATGTGTCATGATGTGGGGAATGTGGATGGAACGGATATATTTCCTTTCATCATCAGACTCCTTTGTCTCTCCACGTTATTTCATGCTTGTAAAAAGGTGCGCTGGGCTTTAAACTTCTTCTGGCTCTGATTAAACTCAGGGTGGTCAGACATCTGTGAGCCACTTGGCCCTTCTACTTCCCACTCTCTTCTTTTACCACCTACCTAAATAAAAATGACTCATCTGAACCTCCTTAAGGCACTAAAGTATGCTAGTGTTCTCTGTCACTTTCTTGTCTGTTAGAGTTAGAATCTGGCCAGTGCTCTCTGCCTGTTGCGGTCAGTGTTCAGGGACAGCCCCCAGGCTCCTCTTGGCCTGTACAGTGATACCGAGGGGTCAGAGAGGTCAGCACCATCTGAATGTATCTCCTCCTCCTCCTCGTCTCTCTGTAGAGGGTGATGCGCAGCAGAAGCCAGTCTATGGATGCCATGGGTCTTACTTTCAAGAAGCCGCACACAGTCTCCACTAGCCTGAGCGGCAACTTTAACCACAACCCCGCAGAGAGCCCCAAATTCCCAGGGATAGTAAGTACAGTCCCACTCCTCCAGTACTTCTGGTGAGGTGAGCCTCGCTGCTTCTGCCTCCCCCTCTGCAGATCTAACAGAGTTCATACCCCCTTCTCTTTAACTTGCCTGCTGCACTAACTTCTCACAGCGAGAAAGAGACTGCACACTTGGACATGGGAAGCAATTATGCCTGAGTCTTAAACTTGGCTGTCGCTTTGCAAAGGTTGCACATTGTCTACCACAACCAAAATGGATTGACTTAACAATCATGACAGTGGATATGTTTAGGACACAAGCTGAATGGGTGAAAGCATTTTGTCCTGATTGTGTTCACGTGATTGAGTGTATAATGTGTGCGTATGCGAGCATGCTAACATTTGTGGACTTCTTTTAATAATCACTCGATAATTTTTTATTCATTTATTAACAAATTGATATTTATGTTATCAGGAGGAAAAGTTGTAATGTTTTCAGGTGTTTTTCAGTTTAAATAGTATTTCCTGAAATACTGTTGTAATTTAACTTGTGCGCATATATGCTGTATATATAAGACAGGCACAGCCACCATGAGGTTGGTGTCCCATTTTCTTAAAGCCTTGAGTTTTTGGAAACTGGATTACCTGAACATGGAGTAACTCCCATTATGAAACTGGGGGACACTACTGTAGATTCATAAGACAAGCCCAATCTGACAGGCCCGCCCTGCTTTATATTTTTCCCAGAGAACCAAGGTAATGACTAAAAAACCTAACACAGAGACCACTATGATGAAAGCGATCTTCTTTTTGTAATCAAAAAGTCAAAATGTTCACTTTTCAGACTTGAAAGCTAGCTTTAGCTTTTGTATACAGTCTGTGTTTGGACACTTATTTTTCCTTTTTCCAATTGAAAGTAAAATACGACCCTTATCTTAGTTACAGTTTCAAGTTTTCTATCAGTAGTGACCGTATACATGTGGTGGCCTGTCTGTTATATGTAGTGTATATGTTGTGCATCTTATATTAACTGATTAGATTAATTCTCTCTGTATTAGACATTTTAGACTTTTATATAGTATCTTTTATCAATGAATGTGACTGAAAAGCTTACTGTTTGTTCATAAGCCAGTCTTAAGTTCATTCCTAATGTATAACATGCTGTATGCCCTCCTCCGCTGAATTTACCTTCCTTTTCCTTCCTTTTCCTTTTTCAGACATACAACTCACATAACTGGTGTATCATTCCTCTCTCCCATTCAGCTGCCTGTGTCGCACCCAAGGAACCAAAATATCTCCCCCTGTATTCTCCAGCTAACACGCGCTTCGTAGTTTGTTTGGACAACCCGACTTACTGCATGATATCTCATATGTATTTGTATATATCTCATGTTTTCTCTCCCCTCCCTCCCCCCTTTTCCCCCACCTCTCTTTGTTTGGTCATATGTCATCACCACTCTCTCTTCTATCTCTTCTCTCTAATTCTGTCTCTTTCTTTCTCACTGTCTTTATCAGTCATTGCTTGTCCCAGGCAAAAGTCCGAGTAAATATGGACGCCGAGGCAGTGCCATAGGGATAGGAACAGTAGAAGAGGTTCATGTCTAATTCTAACTACTCTCCAACTACTTGCTTTCCCTCTTTGTTTCCTTTTCTTGTTTGCATGGCTCCTTTGCATCATAGCCAAACATGTTTCTCTGCATATTTCCGCTCCCTAATGTGTATTCTGTATATCAGAAACTGTGTGCTACAGACAGGATATATTATTTAAAAGGCATCATCATTTTAGTCTGTGAACATAGTCCTGCCCATTTTCCAGTGAATTAGTTGCTTTAGCCTCGATGCTAAAGCAAGTCCAATCTTTTAAATTTTCTAGACTAATATATATATATATATAAGAACTGTTAAGAGTATTTGCTTCTATTCTTATTTTATTCTCTGCTTTACTGCAGTATGTGCAAACCTGCTACAGTTTTACTCTATAGTTTCATTCCAGTGTGCTTAATTCTGTATTTGTTAAAAATAATGAATATTTATAATTTAATAAGCCCCTTCCAGAGAAATTATGAAAAACGAATCACCCCCCACTGCTCTTTGAAGCCACATTGAATAAAAGCCTTTTTTTTAAAGTTTTCATTCTGAGAGCATTAAAAGGGAGCTTGAACGAACAAAGCAGATGCTGAGAAAGCATATTTAGTGTTAGGCTCTGAAGCTTTTGAACCCATCTTTCATCTCCTGCCTTAGTGTGCTCATGCTCTGGCTGAAAGACTGCCACCAGGGCTTGTCATTAAGCTGCTAAAAGCATATTTTAACAGTTTTTTCATCATACTGACAGCTTGGAGGGAGCAGTGTTACTCTTCAGCCTGGTAATTTAGGATGATGATGTTTTTGAAATTTTGCCAAATTTTGCTCTATGATACAGTACGCGACAAATGAATGGTTCAGTGGTCAAAGTAACCATTAGCTCTCCTCAGTAATAAATACCTAAAGTGAAAAGCTCTTGAAATGAACATAGTTTATTATACAAGGTACTGGAGATATTTTTGGCTTTGCCCCTGAACGGTTTTCCTCTTTCCCTGTCAGTCTCTGATAATCCCTGGAAAAAGCCCAACCAGGAAAAAGTCTGGCCCTTTCAGCTCCCGGCGAAGCAGTGCCATAGGCATTGAAAACATTCAAGAAGTCCAGGAGAAGAGGTGGGAGAAGATTCCTGTGACCATTTACATAGCATATACCTGTACACCATCTTTACATAAAATAGCTTTATTGTTTGTTTTTTTCCACACTATTTTTTTTTTTTTACCTTGTAGCAGTAGAGATAACTCCCCAAACACTCAAAAGACACCTGACAGTGGCCACGCCTCTCAAGATCCCAAATCGGACAATTCATCCAATCAGAGCTCTCCTGAGGTACTCACAACTACCAAGAACAGGTATATATTGATAAATAGGCTCCTACCATATCCCTTGGACACTCTTTGAGAATTTTAAATACCATATTTTGCCATTCCTGTATTTGTGTAACTGCTGGGTAATCCTCCCTTAAGGCAACATGTTGTATCACTATACATAAGATAAAATCAGGTTGGAGTTGTTAACCCAGGGTGTAGTTCTTATCTTGTTGGCAGGGCCCCATCCATCCCTGAGGCTCACGACCTTTCCCGCTCGTCCTCCAATGCCAGCAGCTTCGCCAGTGTGGTGGAGGAGAATGAGGCAGAGGCAACAGAGGAATATGATACAGGCATGGTAAGCGGTGTATCCCGTATATGAACCACAAGTAGAAACATAAATTATAAATTGTATTTAAGCTATCACATTCATTTTGTTTTTTTACTATATAGTTTTCTTATTCACATTGCCATATTCTCCAGGAGAGTCTGTCATCTGCTGGAACACCACACAAGCGAGACTCCTTCCCATACAGCACTTGGCTTGAGGACAGTAACAGTAACACTACTACCACCAGTCGTGGGAGCTCACCAGGTGAGAGAGACAGAGCTTGGAGAACAAGGTCCAGCTTATTAAAGGTTTAAAGGGAAGGGCTAAATGTGAAGAAAACCTATGGTTAAGTAATGCATAATTAATGCATTCAATTCATGACTTAATGTATTAAGAAGCTAATAAATGATTATGTAGATTTGTGATTGCAATGAGGACGTGAACATATAATCTTTCAAAATATTATATCCATTCACTGTTAGTCTGTTTTTAATAATGTAATGTATAATGAGTTCAAATACAAATAATATGCAACTAACTTTTCAGAATATTAATTAGCAAGTATAGTCTGTATCTAACTTATTTAAATTGTAATAAAGTGGACTTTGTCTTTCTTCTGCAAAAAAAAGTAAATGTTTCTTTTTTTTTCAAACGATAAATGATTCATATCTTATCATGTAATATTTATATAATGAGTCTTTTCACACATTGCTAATCTATCCTCCAGGGCCTGTTAAACCTGATCGAGGAAAGGGGATCAAACTGGAACGATCACACAATCAGCAGTCCTCATCAGTGAGTCAACCAGCCAGCTTTAAACTAAAATCTCGAGCTTTCATTTGTGTCATTTTGTTGCATTTTTTCTTTTAATTTACAGTCACAACAAATGTACACTCTTCTGTAAGACGGACCAATTCACATACACTAGTGATTCCTAGTATAGGCCAATACAGTCCCTGCTTTACTGCTCTGTAGCGCTGCACTAATTTTCTGTGAGTTGTTACTGATACTGTTCTTTTTTATCTTTACTGCTCCGTGTGCAGAACTGTTAGCTCGTCTCACCTGGTAGTGTCCTGGATCTCCATCTTCAGGTTGGAATTCCTCTCCGCTCACTTATGGCTTTAGTTCACAGGTTTACTGTGCACAGATGGTTCTGAAACACAGTATCTACATGCAACACAATATCCACACGCACTAAACAAAAATGCTGCTTGTGAGCGTTTGTTATTCAACAATCTTCTGTGTTAGTTTTATACATAATCCTCATCAACAGTACTGAGGAACAAGCAAAAAGAAAGCAAATCTGTGTTTTGGCAAAGCTGGATTATTGTTAAACGTCACTAATTACATGAATTCTACACATTCTTATACTTGTATCAAAAATTTTGACCAGAAATCTCTTCTCTTTCCAAAGCATTCCCATAAGTCACAATCCTGGGAAATGAGACAAGTGCAGATATTCGCCATGACCAGTGATGAAGGAAATTGAGAAAGAAGATGAGAAGGGAGAGAATAAGCAGACAAAGCCTGATCAGTCTGCTGCTCAGTGAGGCCAGATTGCAGCATATCTAGAGAAACCTGGAAGACACTGGAGTGGCTGTTGCACAAAGAGGGACTCAGCTTTTGCACAGTGTTCTTTCCTTCCACTCTTTTTTTTTTGTTGCCTCTTTTGTAAAAACCTGACCTTTGTTCCAAAATGCACAAATATAATTGTTTTATATGTATGAGATATTACCTTGTCTGAGTTGTCTTGTTAAACCGAGGTATTCTGGATATACACGGTAAAGACAGTGCCATTGTGCTCTCTGTTAAGACTGACAGAAGGACTGTTGATGCAACAAGTGAACTGCCTGGATGGTTTTTACCAAATCAACCACAATATTGGCTTAATGAAGATCTCAAGTGTAAATGTTATACAAAATATTTGGCATCAGATTTGAGTATTTTATCACAAAATATCCAATGTGATAAAAACTTCTAACATTGCTGTTAATGTGATTATTTTCCAGGTAAAATACAAGAGTAACTGCAGCAAATAATTGTGTTCTTTGCTCTAGTGCCCACTGTTACCTACCAAACTTAACATCATAGTTTGTGGTAAAGATAGCATTGTATTGTAAATACCTTGAAATGGCCTTATAATTTAAACAATTTCCCTGGCCTTCAGTTTTTTTTACCTCACTTTTTTCACTCACATGTTCTACAGCCAATAACGGGAGAGCAGTATTAGATTCAATGTGAAAGTAATACATTTAGAATCATTTTAAGCACACTAGTTTCAAAATTTGTGGCATAAATCTTTAAAATCTGCTAATGTATAAACATACTGTACAAATCAATGAGTGATTTAACTGATTTGTCTGTCTTAAATGTTGATATGGAGATAGCTCTCAACACTGTTTTTTTCTCTCTCTAATGTACTTTTTTATTTATTGATTTGGTTCCTTTTAAATAAGTATTTATGCTGTACCTCTATGGTGACTACAAAGACTACAATCAGCCAGTCGTATGCTTGTACTGTCTGTGTTGTTTTGGTGTGAATTATATTGTTGTCATCTGTAAAGCTCTGTCTATTTCAGGGGTTGGGATTTCATTAAGTGCAGTAAATTTGCAATGCAGATATATAATGAAACCGTGAATTTTCATTTGCTTTTAAAGCAAGACAAAAACTCTAAATACCACTACTGATCTTGTATATAGATGTTAAGTTTGAGGACTGTATGTGTAGTGTATAGGCGGATGATTCACAATAGGATTGACCAATTACTGCCAAGTTAATCATTTGCATTTTTTATTTTGTTTTTCCATAACCTCAAATTTTAAATATTTTGAGAGAATTTTATAAATGAAAATAATTTCAGAGATAATTTCTGTTAAAGGGAAATTTCACAGTACATCCAGCTGATCATTTCAGTTGCCTTATGTTGCACACTGATGGTGTAAGCATAGCTAGTGAAGCAAACAAGTTATGGGCAGCAGGATTTACAATGAAATGAATGTTTTGTCCTTGATGTTATTTTTGTTTTTTGTAAATAAATGACCTGAGTACTTTACCATTTATTGTATATTTCTTTCCTTGTCCTGCATTACACCACTTAGTGAAAGCTCATTAAAAAGCTGTAGCCTTTTTTTAAATCCTTTTCTTCTCACACAAATACAATTTTTCTGAGTGCCAGATAGTAGAAATTGTATAGAGAAATGCCTTTATACTGTAGGTGTTCCATTTCCCACAAACTTAATAAAAGCTAAGCAAGAAACCCCCATGAATAAATGATTTGATGTGGCTGCCCACAAGCCTGCAAAACTAGAGCGATCTAAAAGTGGAGAATTCCCTGGTTATGCAACTGTGCCACATGGAAGAAAGACACATATTCAGATTTAATGAGTTATAGGGAAATAAAACTGAGCCATGACTGAAACTAGTTTTCAAATTTCCCAACAATTACAAGCCACACGAGTGCCAGGCACAGGAGTTTTAGAAATACTTAAGTATACATACTTGCAAGAGAAAGTTTTTAACACGCTGAATGTTTCAGTTTTATATACTAATAGTTGTCTGAAAATTCATCACATTAGTAGTAGCATAAAATACCAATTAGTTAATTTTAAAAACACGCTAATAAGTAAGGTTCACATTTTTTGCATAAACAATAGTAGTAGCTTGCGTCTCTGTGATGAGATACAAATTAAGACACCTGAGCGATCCACTGGATTTATTAACCTACTATACCATATGTATAAGAATTTGAGTCCTTCTTGAACTAACCTTAATAATAAATAAATATGAATATTAATACTACTAGTACCACTAATACTACTAATAAAATGATGAAAGAGATGAAGCTACTACTAGCTCCTTCTCAATTTTATCCATCAAGTGAACTGTCATGCTTTCATGAGAGTCCTGGGTTTTAAATGATAGATTTGTAATAATATTAACACTACTACTACTACTACTACTACTACTAATAATAATAATAATAGACATTTTGTTTCAAAGCAAAGTCTCAAGGAATATAAATCTAATCGGCGGAACCTTTCTCAGCACTGAGAAACCGGAAGCGACCTAAATGTGTGTCGCACGGAGCGGAAGTAGTTAGCTGAAGTCACATTGAAGACGGAACCTCCGGTCACAGTAATACTAGGTAACCTAACTCTTTCTTGAATTAAACAAGGTTGTTATAAACATGCCATCAGCTTGTTAAATGCAGAAAAATTCTATCCTTAACTTTTAATATTTGAGCGTTTTGGCGGCTTCCTAAGTGGAGCTGCTGGTTAACGCGCCTGTTTAGCCACGATGGGCCAGCCGGCAATTACAGAATACTTTAATTTTCTTCGGTCTCTATTATTTAATTTAATGTTTGTTTGTTTTTTTTGGCTATCTTACTGTTTGGACGTTTTATTTTCAATTTTAATTCCTCCACTTTTGGGCGCCTGGTTATCCGCTCATTCAAACCTGGAGGTTAGCGTCCACTATTTCTGTGTTTTGATAACAGTCATTATATAAGCCTTTCACAGTGTCCCAGCTCTTAGGCTAACTCTTTAAGTAGAGATGGCTAAAGGCAGCTTTCACGCGGTTTTACCAGTCTAAACAATCATTACTGGAAACCTAAGCACAGTGGAGAAAAGTGAGACTTACAGGTTAACAAACTGAGAACAGCCAGCTGTCAGCTCACGGGTCGAAATATTTTACATTTTTGTAGTGAAATCCAATTCGAATGTTAACACTGATAACACATATATTTTAAAGGTGTTATTAAACATTTTTGCTGCATTACTTCATGTATGTGAGGGCAAATGGTTATTTTACTGTATTTATGTGTGATAGACCGTAATGCCAGTGGATAAGGTAAATGCGTTTTGTTAGTTCCATGTATGAAATTAATAGATATGGGGATTCTGAAGTGCTTTTACCTAATGTGTCTATGGTTGGAGAACTAAAACAAATGTTGTGTTGGTCTGCGGAACAAGTCACATAATTAGTAAACAAAAAAAGGGTCAGAAAATAGTTTGCATTACTCTCAGCATTCTTTCATAAACATGTCTTAAATTTCCTTAAATGGACCTATATTGTATGAAATATGATATTTTTTCTGGTTTATCATAAATAAGTTTAAGACAGCTTGGTTGGACAAGACAGTATACATAAAGTTAAATGTTGTCGGGGGGTTTTTGTGTGGCTTTACGGTGCCTCGTTCAGTCTTCATCAGCAACGAGTTTTGCTGAAATCTAGGGAACCTAAAGTCTTGGTCAGACGAACCTAGACACCGTTCAGCAACCCACAATCTTTGCAGATTCCAAGAAACTGCTAAATGACTGAAATTTTAAAAAAATATTCACTGGGTGGCTGGCACAGAGATAAGTGACCAGTAGTTGCACTGTGACCAGGGGGTCACTGTCTAGTCTCTAGGCCTGTGTGACTGGTGCTTTAGTGAACCCTGTTTTCTAGACTAAATAACCAGTTAACATTGAAAATAGGTGATATTTTCTTTATGTCTGATGTTACTGTTACAATACTAGTTTGATTGCTGTGACAGATCTGAGTAAAACCATACTTTGCCCTCTTTGCCCATAGGACCGGTGAGCTTTCTGATGACCTTGTTTGGATAACCACTGACAATGTTTGCCTCAAAGATCGTCCCTCGTCTAAGCCTATTACGCAAAGCAACTTGTGAGTAGGAACCACTAGCCAAATATATGTCTGCCTATGTCTGTGAAGGTTCTCAGTCATTCATCATAGTCTAAGGATCTTGGAAAGAAAAGCATCTGGACTTCATCTCTCATCAGAGTTGAAACGTCTTCAAGCAACTTAAAGAAGTTCAGACACTTTTCTTTCCAAGCTCCTCAGATCTGTCTGCCTACATTCAATACTATATTTTCCATCCATTCGCAGCCGCTTATTCTTTTCAGGGTCGCGAGAGGCGGGGTACACCCTGGACAGATCGCCAGTCTGTCGCAGGGCCAACACACATAGATAGACAACCATTCGCACTCACAGTCACTCCCGCATTCACACCTATGGGCAATTTAGATTTTCCAATTAACCTATCCCCACAAATGCATGTCTTTGGACTGTGGGAGGAAGCCGGAGGACCCGGAGAGAACCCACGCAAACACGGGGAGAACATTCAAACTCCACACAGAAAGACCCCGGCCTGATGGTGGAATTGAACTCTGAATTTTCTTGCTGTGAGGCAACAGTGCTAACCACCGTGCCACCATGCTGCCCTACTATATTTTCTATTTCATTAAATCAGATTTCTTTTCTTCCCCTTAATGACAAGGTGCACTTCAAGCCCATGGAGAAACTTTGAATGGATGTCTACAACAAGGCGCTCCTGCTTACTGCTCTTCATATCATCAAAAACTGAGAAACTATTCAACAGCAGCAGACAACACGTGTCCTCCGCGATGGTTCCAGCTTGAGCCGGAACTGGATGAGGCTCTTATACCACGTAAACTGTCAGTAAGTCCCCTGGAGAGCTGGCTGTCACTACGCTACTCCCTCCCTCCACTGCTGGAGTCCACTCAGCCACAGGAGGATGTAGAGCCGCTGGAGGAGAAGGTGCTGCCGCCTATCTCTGTCCCTGTTTTGGAAGACGGAGAGGGTACAATAACACCACTCAGATGTAAGAATGTTCTAGAGATACGGCGGCGGAAGATGAACCGGCATAAATACAAGAAGCTGCAAAAACGGACTAAGTTCTTGAGAAGGAGGGTCCTGGAGGGCCGGGGAAAGAAGAAGCAGGTGGGGCTTTTCTATCAGACCATTTCTTTTCTTTTTTTCCCCCCGCTATGATGGCTTGAAGTTTGATAATGAAACTGTAATAATAAAAAATGCAATCATTGTTTTATTTTTTCTAATTCCTCATGATGGGTATTACTAGCAGTGCCCTACCTGATGTTTATGTTGTCCTTTTTTAAGACTAGCGTGCCTGATGTGCACTAGTTACAGTTTTCCAAAGCTAGATGAATATAAAACAGCCAGCTTTGTGTCTTTGTCGTGTACAGAAACGCTTTGAGGAGGATCTGAAGAAGATTTGGATGCGGGCTGGACTGAAGAATCCTCCAGAGGGATGGAGCACACCTAAGATCTTCATTAGACAGCATGGAAACAAAAAGAACTGAAAAATTCTGATTAAAGTCTGTGTCCCAACGTTTATCCTGGATGACTCCCCACACTTCACACTGTTATAACAATCAACTTGCTGTGAGCTACATAATGGTGTAGATAGTCTAATAAAGACCTCCGTCTGTGAAGCTCAAGGTGTGATGCGTCTGAATTTCTAATTACTTTTTTTTTTTTTCACCTTCAGGCTGACTTTCACATTGTCAGCTGTTTTAGCTATTTTTCTTTTTTCTTGATGTACTGTAGATGGCAGTATTGTGCAAATTATGCTAACGAAAGTTTACGCTGCAAATGACTCCTAAAGGAAGAAAGTGGTGTGGAAGTTTCCAACATTAAAAAGACTCTTCATGTGGGACACGTGGAACAAAATAAGATGCCATGGTAACCACATACATTGCAGCTGTCACTTATTATTTCATTTAAAAGCTGCAAATCATTTGTTTCATTCTAAGATGCTTTTTCTAGCCGCTGTCAGTCGCATTAAAAGATTTGGGGATTGTTGGAAAGTGTTTAACGGAGATTGGTTGTCTTTTTGAGTGCATTATCCGAAATGCTGTTATGACGCCAGTGCTCTACAAAAAAAAAAAAAAAGTAATTGTGCAATTTAGTGCGCATATTTGTCAAGTCTTTAGCAACAAAGTATTGCAGTGTTGGATTTCATTGGCTAGCGGAAGGCGGGACTTGTGTAAACTCCAGCCTGCATGAACACAACAAAGACCTGCTGCTGCAGCTGGGTGAACTTCAGGCGCTCTGGTGTTTTATCAGTTGATGCGCTCACCTCCTCTGACGGGCTTTTAACGTTTGACAATTTTGATAAATAGGTCCTCCTCGACATGGCTCTCATTCAGAGTAAGTCCTCTTAAGTCGTCTCTCTTTTAAAAGAAAAAAAAACTTGCTAATTTTTTCTTTGTGCCGTAATTACATCCAGGTTAGTCGGTAACAAAAGCAGACTCCTTTGCCAGGTTTGCTTTTGCCTCAACTAAATACTTTCCTGATCCTTTTCAATATTTACTCACAGATTCTCTGTATGCTATTATGTGTAACTAAATATCTTGCATCAGTATTTTTCACTGCTTTTATTTGCCCATGCAAGATTGTGTTTTCATGCTTTGTATTGATAACCACCGATATTCATAATTGTACCCTTTTTATTTTTGTATGTTTTTTTTTTATTTAACTTTTAAAGCCTCTTGCGGGTATAAACATCTAATCTCAAACTACGGCCCTGTACAGTTTCTTACTTTTTCCCCGCAATGTTCAGAGTGTTGAAAATAAAATAGGTCAAATGCAATCAACGCAGCATGATTCAGACTGGCCCCGGCCTGTTGATACAGTAGACAGGCCATAGTTTGTGACTCTGGGATTTTTTTTTATGGCTTCAACCCAATGTGTTTCCAGTTAACTGCGGTTTCAGTGGAGGAGTCAGCACAATCCAACAGCCAGTCATTATATGTGTCAGTAATGAGTGTTTCACCACGAGTGGGTCTTTTGGAGTCCGGACGGCGTGGAGGAGAGGGAGCAGGAGGGGGATCCAACCATCATAAACTGTGTTTATGATGGTTGGATCCGTCTTAATGAACGGCCACAAAACAACAGGGCATGGAAAAGATTAGAAGTGCTGTTTTGACTCAAACAAGTTTGTAAACATGTAGCTACTCATTCAAGGCAGAAAATGACAAGGTCACAATAAGGTAGCATATTTATGCTCTGGTAAATCCTAGCAGGCAATCCCCTGATATTCTGAGCTCAATTTGTCATCCAGAAGGTTAGAAAAGATGCCCACACACGGAGATGTTGCTGATGTTGCTTTGGCAGATATGACATTTGGGCGCCATCAGAGCATCTGAACATGATAAATGACCTCAAAATTACAGACGTTGCCTAATTATGCCACGTGAAGATGAAACTCATGCAGAAAGCAATCTATACACAAATAATCCAGCATGTTTGCAGTGATTTAGAATGTAATTACTAAACGTAATCTGTTCAAACACACTATTTCCACAGGACAGTGAAT
>VURO01019037.1:28627-39157 GCA_015108175.1 Pelvicachromis taeniatus
GCTCTCTCTCTCTCTCTCTCTAGCACACACACACACACACACACACACACACACACACACACACACACACACACACACACACACACACACACACACACACACACAAACTTGCCTTCTCACCAGCTGTTATAACCCTATGGTTAAACACATATTTGCTCCTTCCTCTTTGCATTCATTTTTTTTTGTTTATATTAAATACAAAGCATTTTCTTATATCATGTTTTTAAATATGTCTTTTTAATTAAATGCATGCTCTTTATTGAGGTATGTTTTATTATGTACTGCGCATGCTTATGGAGCTGCAAGGTTACGGCTCTTTTTAACTGTTGAAATCTTGATATTTTCTTATCTTGTTTTTTCATAAATTCTGCTGTAGTGTAAATCACATAAATCATAATGTTTCATACTTCAATTTACTGTATGTTGTAGACATTTTAAATGTGGTTTGGAAACGAGTATGACATAATTTTAGCTGCACAAAAACAGATCTCAACAGTGGTGACGAAAAGACTGGATTTCTTTTGTGGATTTTGCTTAGAGAAAGGCAGATTAAAATTCTCCTCCCCATAATTGACCAAAACTGACATACTGTACAGTTACCTGGTTCACTGAAAATGTATCAGGTGAAAAGTAATGTTGTTAGTTATATGACAGTGGACCACAGGCTCAGTCTGTTCAAACTCAGGAAAATTCTTCAACCATTCTTGTTTGCATCAAACAACAATAATGTACCCTGGTTTGTAAAACACTGAATTTCCGTGAATGAATCTGCTGGTTAATTATACAGGAACGTATCTGTTATCAAATCTGTGGCTCTACTTCTGTGAGGAAAAAGAGTGTCTACTATATCAGTAATGCTAAATTGTCAAATGTAGATTAGCCTTTTTAAAAAAAACATTATCTTGCATTTCTCTCTGGCTCACCTGCGCATTTTAATGTTCCTCTCCTCTAATAAAGATTTCTTCTGCTCACAGCAGCAAACACTACATTTGTTTCAAGTGGCTTCCTTAAAATAACCAAATCCCAAGAAACCAATTTTGAGCCAATTATTATATATTTCTTAGACCTTTAATTTTGACATGTCTAACTCAGAAATGTATGCACCCTAAACTATGTATGTTACAAGTTCTGATAACTTGAAAGACTCCTGTACTCTCCTTTTCTCTCACAACTGTTAGTTTTTCAGTAGGCATGCATCCATCCCTTATTATTCCACCTGTGTTCATGTGAAACCAAAGTTAACAAGAGCAAATCAAAATATAGGGTATTTGTCTCGGTATATGAGATGGGGACCACAGTCCAAAGACATTAGCCCACTTAATCTGGTGAATGGATGAACAAGTAACTTATGATGAATAAGTAAAAGGAAAAATCTGCATGAGTTTGGTTAATGTCTTTTATTTCTACAATATACTAATAACGAGACATTTTTGGCCTTATATATTTTGGGCTTCCCTTTATTTTCATAAGAATAAAAATATCTGATGAATAAATATCGTATAAATACTTGAACTTAAGTGACGCTGCTTTACGCAATAAGAACTGCAGTATAAAGTAAGCGATGAGCAGTATCCGTGCTTTATTGGGGCCACTGCACATCCTCCTTTGTTCCATGTCATGACTGTAGGCTACTGTGGAGGAAGCTGTGTGAATGTGTTGTATAAGGTGGCCTGCGCACACCCCAGATACACCGCTAGATGACAGCACTGTCTAACCAATTAGCTTGTGAAAAATAGCAATATTCCCAACTCCATATCGCAAGGATGTGGACTGTCCCTTCCTGTTTTAGTGCCGAGAGAGCCACCGTACCGACTCACACTGGAGCAGGAATACAGGCACTCATAACGCGATTATGCCTGGATTTTCGCTGTGTTTGTCAAAGGCACGGAGCTGTATTTTCCGTCGCGGGTTATACGGGGTTATGTATTAGGGAATGCTGTTATGTTATTCTCCGGGTAGCTGGTAACGTAGCAGGCCTGTTTATTGCGCTGCCAACCCTTTTTGCTTTCCCATGATTGTCCTCCCCTCTTCACACTCTCATGGCGGAGACTAAAATAATATATCACATTGACGAGGAGGAGACTCCTTATCTGGTCAAACTGTCCGTGCCTCCCGAGAAAGTCACATTAGCGGATTTTAAAAATGTCCTCAACAATCGGCCGGTCAACAGCTACAAATTCTTCTTCAAATCCATGGACCAGGATTTTGGGTAAGTGGCTACTGTCGGCGATTATTATTATTAGCCCGTTCGTGTGGCTCATTTACTGCGGTGTGTATTTACACCTTTTATTACAGCTCGCGTTACAGGCGACATCAAACGAGCCCGACTGCCAGATTGCTACATGTGCGCTAAACTATATAGAACCGTGTCTGTTTCCATGTCTGCTCTTGGCACCTGCTCATTATTACAGGCTACCCTGTGCTCAGCGGAGGAGACACTTGAGTGTTTGAAGTTGTACCAGCTCTGTCCAGAGCCCTAATGACGCAGACCTGCGTGCATTACACAGAGCCAGACCCCTGCTTCTCGAATTAACCTCAATATATTAACCATGTGGAATATAACTGTCAGAGCGATGCTGGCGAGGTCTCAATATTCAACTTCTCAGATTTCGTAATGGTCTGCTTCCCAGTACCTGGTTATAATTTTAGCAGGGTGCGAAATAACCATGACAAAGATTTATATACAAATGAACTATATACGGTTGTATTTGTTTACTAACACATATTGTCCACTGCAGGTGGATCCCAAGGCATTTTGGGAGCCACATGGCAGTGATAGTGACTGTGCATTATCTTATCACCTTTCTGATGAATTCTTTCAAAAGCACTCAGTCCTTTAACTAGATGTCTCGCTACATTTGCTGATTGGCATTGTGATATATTGTGTTATTACAGAGCTAAAGTTAAATAATGTATGCTGGTGGTGCAGTTGTCTGCCATCTAGTTATATCCTACAATTCACTGGCTTTTATCATTTAATGTTATTAGGAGAGAGACATGGGGTAATTTAATTTACTAATGGTAATAATGATGTAGATTGTCTGTAGAACCAAAATAAGGGATGCTGATGGCACACAACATGCTGGGTCAAATGACTGTGTACGCAAAAGATTTAAAGGTGAACAAATCCTCAAATACGTATTTTGTTATTTATCCTACCCTACAATGGCGCTTGGTTTACTTTCACTACCTTCACCGGAGCCTAATCATTATGAATGTCAAAACAGAAATATTCCATGTTTTAGTCTTCTGTTTTTTTTTTGGGGGGGGGGGCTCTTATTGTAAACCCATCCTGGTTTTCAGGCATTACACCAGGTCTACAAAGCTCTCCAGTTCTCTTGGTCAGCAAGATCGGCTTGTGTCAGGCCTCTGCTCGGATGACATATTTGTGTCAGTGACTGTTCTCATTCCAATCTGAGGAGTCATACATGGGCCTACGTGCATTAGTATCTAGCAGCATAATCGCAAAAATGATTTGAGGAAATGCAGAGGCAGGCAGTGTCTACAGAGCCGAACGTCATGCATTTCCACTGCAGCCTGACCTTGTGAGGGAAACTGGCTCTTCCTGGTAGCAGGCTAGTCTTGGTGCGTCGCTTTGTCCCCAGCCCTGGCTTCCTGCCTGTCTTGCGCTGCAGGCCGGGCCGCTCACTGGGCCTCAGGTGATCGACAAGCAGATTATGGAAACAAACAATGCATGTTTGCTCTCTCCACATGGAGACACGACTCCAAGTTGCTGAACACACAGCCTCATAGGTTCTTTTCCCGCATATGCATTAACAAAGCATAAAGCGTACAGTCATATTACACTGTGAACTGGACAGGGTGACCGCTCGAGTTCCATGTAGATATTACAAAGGCATTTCTACGAGCATTCCTGCCTTTGAGTTACGGTTGGATATTCAGGCCCTGTGAGTGCAGTGCCGTATGGTACTGGCACAGTATGGAAGCAAACTCAGTCAAAGGCAGAGAGGAAAGCAGCGCTTTGTGGTAGCCGTGCTGGCTGTACTGCATACACACAGACAGTATGGCTGCTGGAGAATTAGCAAGGGAGGAATAAGACTGCTGAGCAGAGAGGGAAAACATCAAATCCCTTGCAGTTATAGACAGTGTTTGAAATGTAAATGAGCAGTCAGTGCAAGGTTCTCTGTAGTAGACCCCCTGGTGCGCAGGGGAGAAAACTGCCATTTTCTTATGGGATTGCTGAACTACATTTGTGTTAGCCATATCAGCTCTTTAAGGAATGGCCACACAAATTTGATAAACGGTTTGCGCCCCGGCCGCCTCAGCTTACCGCAGTGAACGTGTCGTTTCTGGTCCCTTTGGAATTGCATGGCAAACATGTAACTAGGGGATGTGGCATTTCCATCCACAGAACAGAGCACGGCAAATTAAGCGATGAACATTTCGTGTACACATTTCATACTTCAGTTGTTTTGTTTGGGGTTTTTTTTTTTTTTTGTCAGTAATATTCATTCGCTCATCCATATTCATAAGACAGGAAGCTAATTGGCTGGGTTGTTTTGAAGCAATCCACTTGTTTATTTTTTTTGGAGACTTCAAGGTGATGATATGGCGTTTTGTCATTGCCACTGGTGGTGAGTGGGTTTGAGACCTCACTATAATGCAAGTCACAGAGGCACTCTGGAGCTGAGGAAGCAGCCAAGCTGAAGGTCTGAAAGAAACAGTCTTGTTTGTGCCTCAGAAAATAGGGGGCTGGTAAGGGGATCTTTCTCCTGCTGTAGTTAGAGGACAAAAATCTGCAGCTTTCTGCACAAACGCACTCCCGTCTCTTCTTGCTTGTTTTTGTCATTTACAGATTGCGACAGATTTGAAGGTTATACCGGAATTTGATGTCGTGGCATCAATCGCGACGATAACGATCACATACTGAACCGAAACGTCTGAAGTTGGTGATTTTAAGCGTTTTGCGCCATTGACAGTACACTTGCTATTATTAACAGCTTTACACATGGTCAACTTGAATTGAGGTGGTTACTGAGTGAGACTCGGTAGCATATTGAAGTCAGTCTGTTCACAAACTTGTTTGACTACAAATATTTTGCTTCCCTGTTTAGAGTGCCATTAGCATGAGCCCACCAAAGTCCTTGGATGGCCGGTCTGAGGTGGCTGGATTTCTCCCGCCTCTGGTTTCTGTTTTAGGCTGCAAGTTAACCCAGCCCTCGTCTGTCTTTCAAAGCATAAACAAACACATCTAATCTTTCCCAGCTACACAAATATCACCGGCGGCGGATCATTCCTCGATCATCGGGGTAAATCTTGTCATTATCCTGTGAAATCTGTTAAGACCTATTTAAGCTGTCAGTCCTAAGAAGTCAGATCGTTGACAACAGCCCGCACCAGACACATTGCTCTCTAAACAGTGCTTATGGCGTGTGTGTTTGTGTGCACATTTGTGCGTCTGTGCTTAAGGTTCAGAAGTGAAACTAACGCAGGTCCTGATATCAGATGGAAGATGTTAAAGTCATCATCTGCTGTCATTGGAATTGCATGTTGGTTCTGTTGAGTTCATATCTCATAAAAGAATGCAAAAGTGTAAGAAACGTGTTTTGCACGCCAAAAAGCGTAAACGACACTTGCACAGATCAAATGTGTGAGTGGAAATCCTGATTTCTGTCAAACTTTAGGAAGACACATCGCTCCTATTTTATTTGTACAGGCCACTCCCACATCCTCACAAGTCACTGTACAGCTGGTCATGCAGCTTGAGAGAGAGGATGCGAACACTTCCTACCTAACGAGCGGCCGGCAGAGTCGGCCCTCACCTCCCTCCCTTTTCCTCCCTGAGGTGGAACATGCCACAGCAGCAGACTCTGTGGTCGTCAGTTCCAGCCACAAGGCTACGTTATCTCTGTCCACCACTCCCAGCAATACGGCTCCCACAGCAGCAGTGCACACAAAAACACAACTAGCTTGGCTAATCATTTCAGTCGCAGTTCTCGCAAACAAGACGAGGGAAAAAAATCTGTAAAGTCGCTGTCAGAGACACCCCTGCATAAAATCGTCTTTGGATTTCCTGCTGCTCTCAAGTCATGCCTCTCCCTTTTCATGTAGCATGTTCAAAGCCAAGAAGCTTACGTGAGATCTCCACAGACTTTCACAAATGCTTAGTTGCAGCCATTCCCGGAAAATCCTTCACAAAAATACAATCAACCTACAACACATGAAGTCATCCAGGGAGTTATAGTGGAATCTGGTAATATATTAGGATGTTACAGCCCTGTGACTTTGTCAGAGTGTGTTTTGCCAGATCGTCTCCTGCCCCTCAGCAAGCTCCAGGCCAGATCTGTGCGACACAAGCCTAGCAGGTGTGGTGACGGGTGCTGAACTGTTTCCCAGAGGGTCAAAGGGTAACTGGGAGGTATTTTTGCAGGGAATTTACAGCCAAACTGACGGAGGCGCTCGCACAGGATCACTCTATTAATACACGCTTGACGCCTCGTTGTCGCAGTTATGAGGCATTTCCTACCTACACTGTCTGTCTGTCTGTCTGTCTGTCTGTCTGTCTGTCTGTCTGTCTGTCTGTCTGTCTGTCTATCTATCTATCTATCTATCTATCTATCTATCTATCTATCTATCTATCTATCTATCTATCTATCTATCTATCTATCTATCTATCTATCTATCTATCTATCTATCTATCCGTTGTAGGCAGAGCTGTTGTCACATTGTTGTCTCAGGTTGTGGTCTGATAGCCATGATATTTATAAACCAAGGATAGCGACTGAGTGCAGCACCACCACTCTATGAGCTTGCTTCATGCTACAAAGGGTGCAAATCTGATCAAAAGCAATACTGAAAACGTGACTTTCAGTGCGTGAATGTCACTCAGCGTGGGGCAACATTGCACGTCGACCCATGCTGTGTGGTTGAGCCAACTCTGTGTCCGACCACTGGTTGGTTAGCCTGACTGTATCTGTCTGCCTGCTCCCTAGGGTTGTCAAAGAAGAGATCTCTGATGACAACGCCAAGCTGCCATGCTTCAACGGGAGAGTAGTGTCCTGGGTAAGTGAGATGAATGGCTCGTCCGTGTTGTCCCTGTTCGCCTGGCTGCGTAGACTCAGCTCTAAGCAAAGAAGTGTGGAGCACCCATAGATAATGTATATATTAAAATGCAACGCCTCCACAAAAGTTATCAAACACTCTTCACCTTAAGCTATTGTTCATCTGCTATAGAAAGGTGTGAGTGAAGCCATTAGATATTAAACCTAGGCCCTGTTAACAAAAGAGCTGGTTTAGGTTGATCATTAAAACGACCATTTACTGCAGGGGTGTCAAACATACACCCACCAAATCCATTCAGTGGTCCAGTCGAGCTCACTGGATGCCTTTGCAAAGTGTAAAAATTGCAGAGAAGTTATTAATAATTATAGTTTTACAATGAAATCTCAGTCATGTGAATAGAGCTGATGATGCTACTGGAGTGAAACTTTGTTCCTACTTTAGCTCATTTGTAGATCAGAAGTCCTTTGAATGATACAAATGTATTTTAATACATTTGTATCATTCAAAGGGCTTCTGATGATGGTTTAGTTTCGGCGCCTTTTGTAGATGCATGGCAATCGATATGCTGTCATTCACATGCAATGATAGTAACAGTAACTAAATGTGAAAAAATCTGAGACATATTGTTGGAATTGCTTTTGTTTTTCTGAAGTTGTTCATCTGTTTTGTTCATGGATGGTAATTTAAAGTTACTTCTGCTTCTTTATGAACTACAGAAGTTTGACAGCCATAATTTGCTGCAACCCTTTGGCCACTTACACTGTGTATTTCTAGTGTTTTTAATTACTGAAGACAAACGGCACTGTGAACCCACGTCTACAGGGACAATAGACTATGTCAAATTAAATCAGTCTGTCTTTATTAGGGAAGGATTTACACCTTAATCAGTGCTATGTCATATATAGGAGAAAGAATGTCTGTCTCTAAATATTGATCCAAAAATAGCAGCAAAGCTTTATTAATTAGTTTGAAGGTCTGTTATTTAATTTACTCAGTGTCTATTTTCTCCACAATGCCTTGTATAGATCGCACTTTATTGATCCTTATGGGGAAACTCATTATTTTTCTTCCTGCTTAGGGAAGTGAGCCACATGCTCGTGTTTGTGTACTTGTTAGCGACTGTCTTGCTCAATAACACTTAATCGTTGTCGATACTCACTCACAATAGTGCATGTAGCCTTAACTTGTGATTAAATGTGGCCAGACTATGTCGTCACTCTATAACAGTTAGTCCTAATAAGTACATGCATCCTCATGATTGCTCCACATTATATTTAAGTCCAGCTCCCGTTTTCACAAATATCTGTTAGTATTCCCAAAGCTCTCAGCAGATGGATTGGATGATTTTACACTTTATCTTGTTTTCTTTCTTTCTTTCTTTTTTTCTTTTTTAACATTATAATTTTAAACATTGCAGGTGAAGTGACTGATGTATTAGCTTTAGAAAGAAAATAACAATTTGTGGTCTCACACAGCATTTCCTCTGCAGTCATTATTTCTTCCTTGTTAACAATGTCTTTTGATTAAAACACTTGCACACCGTATGTTAGCCGCACATACTAACTGTACTTATTATTCGTTTAATTATTCCGACAAGAAATCAATTAAAAATATATTATATTCCATTAGTTATGCTACATATATGGTGATTTTGATGTAGGCCTATTGTTCTTGCATGTTTAAACATTTGAAAAGGAATAACCTTTTCTATGCTATGAAATTAAAAGATAAACATTTTCTCGTGGGGCGATGTCGGATCAATCGTAATGCATTAATAATTAAGAATACTACCTATCATGCTGGGGGAGCTGCAGAACCTAAGGAGGGACATGGCTGAAATCATTTTACGCTCAAATTTGAACAGTTTTTAAAGCTACAGTTTTGGGACGTTATTATGTATATTGCCACTATAGTTTGTGCTTTTGATTATTTTATTGGTGACTTTAATGTAATTTAAAGACATACCCAGGGACAGCTCTTGCAAGCCAGATTGGGCTAGATTGAATTTAGACTAAATATCAAGCACTTAGGTTCATGCTCCTGTCACCGGACTGCAAACACATCAAAGAAATACTCTGTAGTTTATCTGATGTGCTTTTTAGAATATGTGCTGTATTTGGGCAGTCAGAGATTCTGGCGGTAATATGAAGATTAACGTGGTCCACACCTTTGTATCAGTGTGATTAATAAGTTCAGTGTTTCCAAAATTAGTTATGTTCATTAAGTTAATTTCAATCATATATATTTAATCTCAGTAATATTCTGGATATTTATAATTGAGCTATTTGTATATCAGAGCTATTTCTTATCATTTGTGACTTTGTAATATGTTGTATTATTAAATTTAGTTCAGTCTGTTACTGTTCTTTTTGTCATGGAGCAACTTTAACTACATAATTTTCTAAGGAAATTATGTAGTTAAAGTATTTAAAAAAGTATTAATGAAGTTTTCTGATTCTGATTAAGACCTTAGATTAAATAATCCAGGGTGTACATTTTTAAAAGTATTTGGAAAAAAATATATATCAGAAATTGTCTTCAAGGTCTACCATAAAAAAAACTCTCTAGTAATAGTAAGACTAGTAATAGAATATGGGATCAACAAGAAAAGATTTTTAGAATATCAACAAATTAAATCCATATTTAAAAAAAAATTTAAACTCAGTCAAACTGAAATAAAAACACCACCAAATGTGGTAGAATTTCTTACTCTTAAAACCCCAAAATTATTGTCTAAAATGTACAGAACACTTTCTTAAATAGATCAAACAATATCTCTTCCTATTGCAAAATGGGAAGCAGATTTATCATTCAGCATGGACCAAAACTTCTGGTCTCAGGTATGCTTAAAAAACTTTCAATTGATTAGTAATTCCAATCTACAATTAATACAATACAAGATATTACACTATACAGGTCACCGGATGTTCAAGATGGGCTTTACGTCTTCTAACAACTACTCACACTGTGATGATAATGCACCTGATAATTACATCCACGCTCTTTGGTTCTGTCCACCAGTTCAGAAATGTTGGCGTGAGATATGTGAAGACTTATCCAAATGTCTGAAATGTAATATTCCAACCTCCCCTTTAGTTTGCTTGTTAGGTAACTTAGATGATGTCACTATAGAAAAGAATACAACCCACATGGTTCTCACTGCCCTATGCATTGCCAAAAAAACAGTCCTCATGAACTGGAAAAATAAGAAAAATCTTAATTCCAACCAATATAGAAAATATCTAATAGATTATATTAGTCTAGATATAGCCACCACCACTAGATTAGATCAATCCCTCTGGGCTCCTTTGATCGGCTCCATCACATAGTGGGGGTGGGGGGTCGTAGTTTGGTCCCGCCTTTGCGGTTGTGGCCGGTGTGGGGGTAGGGTCGGGCTTGGGGCGTCTGGGGGTTCCCGGGGGGCGTTCTCCGGGGTGGACTTAACCGGGGGTAGGAGTCATGACCTGGTTGGGGGCTCCGGTGGCCCTTGTGTGGCGTGTCTGTTGC
>VURO01019038.1:8302-54171 GCA_015108175.1 Pelvicachromis taeniatus
TGTGTTTGGGTGTTTGTGTACAGAACATAGGATTACTTTTTTATGTCAACAATGAAAACACATAACAAACGAGTAGGTGTTAGCAGAAGCTATTAGCATTATATAAATGAGCCTCATTTAACAGACAAATTATTACTTTCCGTGCTGAAGGTAATAATTGTTTTTACTGCAATAAGACCATGATTTAATAAAGCGGGTAAATAGAAATACGGTTCTAAATGATCCTCTTCATTACAGAGATTAAGAAAATTTATATAAAACTTGAACAGAAAAAACATAAATTAGGAATTTCCTCCTTTGATGGAAAGGTGATCACCAAGGATGTGCCTCACCAATAAAATACCAATTAGTTAAAAAAAAAAAAAAAACAGGTGTCAGAGCCTTAAGACTCTATTTGTTGGCTTTATGATTACAATGTAAAATAAATTGAAATTCTTTATTACATACAAAACAAGTTATACATGTTCCAGCAGTGTTCACATATTTGGGAATTATTATTATGCATTACTAAAATTCTTTATTTTAAGCATTGTTTTAGAGACAGGACATGGACATGTCATTGACATGAAAAAGCATTTGTAATGCAATTTTATTACATTTTATCCTAAAATGTTTTACAGTAATAAAAAAACAAAAAGTTCCACGTACCCAACTGAGTACCATGACACAAATACCTAGCAACCACTGTTATAAAGAGAGTTCTGAAGGAGAAGGATCCCCAATCTGGATTGCTGTGTGTAGCCTGAAACTGTAGAGAAGATTGAGTATTTAGTTGGTCAATAAGCAAGCTAACAGTTGGAACCAAAGTCAATCAGATGTAGCAAACACATTTAAAATGCCGTGGGTAGGCAGTAAATCAAAAAGGAGGCTGATGATCATATAAGCAGGTACAGACAAGTGGAACACAGTGAAGGCTTCAGCAACATGGGAATAAGACAACTTAGGCAACCTGGCAAATGCTTTCTATGTGCTATTAATTTCAAATAAGGTAGAACAAAAGGTAATTGTGATCAGTGTCAAGAAGCAACAGGAAAATTCAAGAGCAGTGGCTGGTGGGCATGAAGAAAGAATAACACAGCTGAAAGTGATATTATATTACTGAGAGCACAGGAAATAGTCAGAGGGAGGAGAGGGAGGAGAGAAAGATGGAGCAGCTGTCGCCATGACAAGATTACCACAGGTTTTTGTGCAGTCGAAATCTCTTAAGCCGTGTGTACAAAGATGTTTGACTAAATAGTGACTAAGGCGTTAGCTCGCCATTATTTCTCTTCTCACTGCAGGTATCTTTTTAAAATCACACAACTTGTCCTTACAAAACCAGTCCTGAGCCCCGAGTTACGATTCAAAAGTAGTTTTTCGATGCCCTGAGGGGCGGGGCTATGGCTCCCCACGCCCTCTAGCAGATCGTTACATGGAGAAACCTTTTTAATACAAGCGAGCTCATCCACACAGGAGTGCACACACAGGTGTACACACAGGTGTTCACAGACACAAACTACACCTTTCTTGGCTACTACCTCAAAGCACATTGTGCGCTGTCGGTTCTGCGTGCTGCACAATAACATTCAATATTTAGTATTTACTATTAGTATTTAGTATTTACATATAGATAGATTATTGCGATGGTGTTGTGTTTATTATGTTGCTCTCTTTTTTTGCTTGTTTTCTCTTTTTTTTTCTTTTTTCTTCTCTCAACAGGTGATCCAGTCGATTATTTTTAAGTGCCCTTTCTCACTGTTCCTCTTCCCCTCTGTTTTTTGTTCCCTCCCTCCCTCCCTCCCTCCCTCTTTCTTTCTTTCTTTCTTTCTTTCTTTCTTTCTTTCTTTCTTTCTTTCTTTCTTTCTTTCTTTCTTTCTTTCTTTCTTTCTTTCTTTCTTTCTCTCTCGCTCTCTCTTTCTCTCCATTTCCTATCACCCAGTCATGTCTGTCCCATCTGTAACGACTGAAAATAAAATAAATAAATAATCATAACAAAGGTCAATCAAATGGACCAATACGACAAGGCTGTGATGATCCACTTGGTAACGTAAATCATAAATCTCTCTTGCCTTCAGACAATAATTCTGATAGCTAAAGATCCAAACGGGACAGACACACACACAAAAAGTAGTTTTTCGATCAGTGTATGTAATTAGGGGTAGTCAAGTGTTGGAAGTCTTTCAATTGGGCAGTCTCAGAATCCTGTCTCTGCTTTTTGCAGATGATGTGGTTCTGTTGGCTTCATTAGATGGTGGTCTCCAGCTCACACTGGAGCAGTTTACAGCTAAGTGTGAAGCGTCATGAATAAGAATGAGCACCTCAAAGTCTAAGGCCGTGGTCCTCAGCCAGAAAAAGGTGGAGTGCCCCCTCCAGGTCAAGGATGAGTTACCCCAAGTGAAGGAGTTTAAGTATCTCAGGGTCTTGTTCACGAGTGCAGGGAGAAGGGAGCAGGAGATCAACAGACAGCTTGATGCTGTGACTGCAATAATGTGGACACTGTACTGGTCCGTCATGTGTTCCAGGCATGTCCCACTGGGATGAGGCCCCGGGGCAGACCCAGGGAGATTACATCTCTCGGCTGGCCTGGGAACACCTTTATGTTCCCACTGACAAACTGGAGGTGGTGGTTATCTGCTTAGGCTGCTGCCCCGTGACCCAGCCCCAGATAGGCAGAAGAAAATGGATGGATGGGTAGATGGATGACTTGGTATTTAATTAGGCTCAACGTTTACGCACAGTTTACAGCCTTGCTATACCTTGTCTCTGACTTTTCCTTTTAACTTCATGATGTTAAAAGATTTCTGTGCTAGGCTAAATGCGTGCTAAACAGCAATTATGGATATATTTACTGCCAGAATACCATTGTCTTACTGCACTTTGTCTTTGTACACTCTTTCCCGTTAAGGAAACTGGATAGGCAGAACTAAGAATGGAATATATGGAGATCAACACTTTCGCAAATAAAAATGACGCAAAAAAACAAACTCACTAAAACGTTTCAAAATATTAAAAGCTGGGTGTCTTAACTATAGTGTGAACCCCATGGGTACACTTAATTGTGCATGAAGGAATCCTTTAAGTGTTTGACCACTCCCTTTTCATATCTTGATATAACTCAAATCTGGTTATCTTTGAAATATGATCAGCTGAATTTCATACACCCATCACTGTATCCACACACACCAGAAATGTACTTCTTAGATTGTTATTAACATTACAGACATTGCATATTGTATAATTAGTACCAAAGCTCTAAATGTCAAGGGAAGGAAGGCGTGTAATCAATTCCCCCAGGTTAAACAAGCTCACTAGTTAGGCGTCTGATTCACTGCTGCCTGTGACAGAGAATGATGGGTTGGATGTTCAGACAACAGCCCATCCCCTGCAGCAGTAGGTCTAACATCATCTTGTTTTCGTGTCGATGGGCAGAGCAGGGCGATTTAACAGCATATTGCCACTGTTCTATTGAGTATTGCAAGGTAATAATTTCTACCGCTATATTATGTTTCTCTGTTACATTTTCCTGTCTGTGTCTCTCTTTCTCTCTCCAAAGTGTGTCTCTCATTTTCATTTTTTCTCTGCCTATTTGATAATGACACAAGGCTGAGGCCCTGCAGCAGGGGGGATTAGACAGAGTTACAAATCAAAGTGGGTTAATCGGCTAGCCTACCATTTTTGCAGGCATCTCTCAGCTCAGTGGTCCCACTACTCTATTTGTTTGCGTGTTACTGAAGTGTTTGCACATGCCTGCTCAAAGTTTTCTTTTTTTAAAGTTTGTTTGTTAAAACAAAAACAAAAAAAACATCACAACATATTTCTTTTGAACTGGACTCACCTTTAGAGAGACAAATTAGGAGTGATAGTACAATCAGCCATCCGCTTTCAGGAAATAAATCCACGAAGGCCTGTGTGGTCTAAGGAGCTTAGGAAAGAAAAGCGTCTGGACTTCTTTAAGTTGCTTGAAGACGTTTCACCTCTCATCTGAGAGGCTTCTTCAGTTCTAAGGTCAAATGGTGGAGAGTCCCAGATTTAAGCCATATGGCAGTGGCCCCCCCAAGAGGGACTCTCCACCATTCTGGCACTCTCCACCATTTGACTTTAGAACTGAAGAAGCCTCTCGGATCAGAGGTGAAATGTCTTCAAGCAACTTAAAGAAGTCCAGACGCTTTTCTTTCCAAGCTCCTTGACTTGACTGAGAACCTTCACAGACATAGAAGGCCTGTGTGATTCCATACAAAGTAAGTTGATGAGCATGCTTCTGGTGATTCTCCAGGCCTGGTTCACTGCCTTCAGGTTTGGACACTGTGGACTCTTCTTTTGGAGTCTGCTGTTTGATTTTTGGGTTGCAGCAGAAAACTCTCCATGCCAGGCATTATCCTACACATGAAGATTGAGTCACATTCAGAGCTCTTTGCACAAGTTTGAAGTCCATGTTTAAATCACAAATGAGCATGTGCAAGTTCAGTCCTGGACTTCCAAGGAGAAAATGTAGCATGAACTATGTGCTGAGTTGTAGAACCTTTTTATTCAACTTCACATACCGATAAAAACTCTTAACATCCTGTTAGTTTCTGTGAAGTAAGTCTGTCGGCACAGTGTGGAATAGACTGGACTTGGACACAAACATGTCTAATCTCAGATTCCTCAAAACTAATGTTATTTTTGCCAAAGACGCTGTGTCTATATAATCACTTAATCAGTGATAAATGTTTAGTGGCAGCTAATTGCCATTGATTGAAACATTTTTTTTGCCATATGCTGTCATGGCTGGATGCCAGGTGACTATTTACGCATTAAAGATGGTATGTTATCTCTCTGATACTCACAGTTTACTGTGCACACATTTATCTTCAAAGCTGAGACCTACACATGTTGTGTCACTGAAGTTGTGTTACAGAAAAGCGAAGACATACATATAATACTCGCAGTCAACATTCTCTGTTGTTCAGAAAAACAGCCACATTTGGGTGCCTGCCCTTTTTCTAAATAGGAAGGGCACGAGTTGAATCACGGTCGACTTCGTGTTCAAAATATGAGTGCGAGTGTGTAAGCATTGCTGTTGAGTGTTGTGTACCAGGGATAACACTCATCACTGTGTGGGATCTATTTTTAGGTTGTTAATCAAGTAACATGTTCTGACTGACACACTCAGTATGATATCCCATGAAGTGTGAGTGCAGGGAGATTGCTTCATTTTGGCTCATCCCACCGCAGTGACCTACCAGAGGTCAAAATGATGTGTGTGGCAGTGTAGATCTTTGCTTTAGTGCCTGTTGTCAAACAACAAAGTAGCTCCCTACAGTATGTTCCAAATGCAAAGGGTGCCAGACACATTTACAGAGATTTACTTCTCTTTATTTGTATGTGTTTGTTCTGTTTAAATGCGTCCCAAACATCGGACAAAAGGGAAGGTTAAAAATGTGTTTTTTATAAAACATCTATTATGATAAACAAGAACAATACACAGCAAATCCAGCATGGCCAAATTAACACGTCAGATTTAATTTCAACACTGTTAAAGCGTCTGTATGGGTCCACACCACAGAGTGTTAATTGAACTATTTTTGGAGAGTTAGTGCCTTAACTCTGATTTAGTGTTAAATACCAAATCTGTCTGGAGTTGCTCATTTAACACTTATTAACGCTAACTAGGTGTTAAAAGTTTATATATTAACTCTCACAGAGAATTTTATTCTAACTATATAAGAGTTATCTTCTAATTAATTCTAAAAGGTGTAATTTTTTTACTGTTTGATGCTTCCTTGGGAAATAAACATTTATTAAAAACAGCCAATGTTTTTCTGAAAAAAAAAATATTTTGGACTGTGCACCACAATTTCAAAACATTTTCTAAAACATGTAACGATGTGGAATAATGTCCATGCTCACGTTCATTACAATATTGTTTATCAAAGGGTCTGACACAGATGAGCTGGTCAATGCAAATAACAGCATGATCATTACTGTTTTTCTTCAGTACAGTATGCATGTCCTCCATTCATCACTTTGTGGAACTTTGACGTACTTCTGCTCTCCCCCATATTCCACCTTTGCAAGCATATCCTGTGTGGAGATTCAATAAACATTTGTTGTGCAGTAATTAATTTAATCACATGAGGATGACGAAAATGACTCAAATCTTTTTTAAACTCTTACTTTATTGTTAGGTGGTGATATTATTTACATACATTAAAACACAATGTGTACAAAACTGTGGCCACTATGAGGTACAGTGGTTTAAATCTAAAACAGGTTAACTACTTGTATTTCCTGACTTTTATTCCAAATTTATAGGCAAGCTGAGTCTACATTTGATGACCACCTTAGTGTGACCACATTGCTGGATTGCTAGTATTAAGATAAGTGAGCCCAGATAAGGAAAGGTTATCCTGGGTATCCTGAACTTGCTTTGTAGTATAACCACCTTGAAAATTCTTAATAATGCTTTTTTTTTTTTTGTTCCTATTATCAAAGAATAATTATCCAATCAATGATACCGCTTTAAATTCAACAGTAATACTTACTGGAGTGCTGCATTAGGAGTCTAAATCAAATCACCATTTTTTAAAGTTATTTCATTTTAGCAACTAACTGAGAATTTTGTCATTTACAATAGCTGTAATGGTTAAAAAAAGCAACCGAGAAAGCTATTTGGAAGCTTATTGATGCTAATCATTTCACAAATCTTACATGAAGTTTCAATGGGTTTTTTTTCTTTGTTTATATGCTTGTGTGTATATATTTTCTTCCTTCTCTGAACAGATTTATCAACATGGTTGTGGCCGTTTATCTTTGCTATAAATTTTACTGTTGGTCACATGATTTGCTTCATGTCTGGCACTAACATAGATTTTACAGTGTGTGGAAACTCATACTAGCTGTCAATGGAGCACAGGACTATATTCTGCTTTATCGCAGCTTGTCAAAATACAAGAAGTTGATAATGGCCTGGCAGGAGAACCAGGGGGGTGTGGATTGGTTTTCACAGCAGTTGAACATGACACAGAGTTGATAATGAGATAGCGCTGAGCGATACAATGTAACAGTAGCACTTGGCCTAAAGGATATGTTTGCGCTCACTTCTGTCTTATGGGAAAGCATTTTAGCATTGTTACTTCTGTGCAAGTTTAGTTCAAATTTAGATGGCCATTTTCCAGTCCAAAAAAAGCCAAAACACTTTAATTACAAGCTTATTGATCATAGTCTTAGTTATGGGCTTTTTTGATTTTCCTATTTGTATCCAGAAGATAGAACAAGTTCTGTGGTTACCTCTTGTGCCATTAAAGGGAGTTTTATATCCAGCACCTGTGTTAAATATGAATCATGAAACAATTTCCATGTTATTCAACCTATATGTATAAGTATGAAATGAGTCTTTTGAAGGGCTTAACCATTTACTATTGCAGATTCTCCCTCTCGTACTTCTCACTCTAACTGTGATTTGTGTTAATGCATGTATACTGTAACAACTAAATTTCCCAAGTTCAATTCAGTTAACAACAACAAGTAATTTATATTACAAGGCAAAGAAACTATCATCGGGAAAAACACTAACAATCAGTTGAGCAAACATCTATGAGCAAGCACTTGGTGACAATGAGAAAGAAAAGAAGGAAGAACCGCTATCAGGGAGGGGCAGCATTCTGCCAGTCTGACCAGTTGGGAGATTGTGAGAAAGAGAGAAAAAAAGAAAAGCTTAGGGAGAATGGAAAAAAACAAATACACTTTATAATGCAATACTAACAGTTTATTGATTGATAAGTGGTGGTACAACTTAACTTTACTTGTACTTTTTGTCACTCACATATATATGAAATGAGGTTTGGTTTCTGCACATTGCAACAGCTTAAAAAGTTCATCAGACCTTTGGGAATTTGTGAGATCTCTGTCGAAGTTATAATAGTAGATAAACAAAAGAATACTTTTCCAACAGTTGTATAAGGATCAAATGCCTTAGAGCAACAAGCCAGATACCACATACTCTTGAAGCACCTCCCACAGAATGCCTTCTCCAAGTCCACAAAACACATGTAGGCCAGTTGGGCTCTCATGCAACTCTCATGCACCCTAAAGTATCCTCGAGGGGGTAAAGTGGTGGTCCAGTGTTCCATGACCCTGACGAAACCGCATTGTTCCTCTTGTATTCGTGGTTCGACTAATGGACACCATCTTTTCCAGCACCCTGGCATAGACTTTGGCATAGGGAGAGTGTAATCCACCTCTAGTTGAGAGAGTGGTTAGGAGCATACCCTTTGGTTGCCCTTTTTATAGATGGGAAGCACTACCCTAGTCTGCCAATCCAGAGGTACTGCCACTGATCTCTCTTCCACCATACACAGTGCAAGAAAAGAACCTCCTCAGTCGCCTGAAGGTTTGCCAGAATCTTTTTCAGGCAATCCCAAAGTCTTTTTCTGTGGCCTCTAAAATCTCCTCCCACAGCTGAGATTTTGCTTCAGCCACCACCCAAGCCACTTTCTGCTTGGCATCTTGGCTTCTGCCTACAAATTCCAAAGGCTAGCCAAGATGGATAGGACTCTTTCTTCAGCCTGGTGGCTCTGTTCATCTCTGGGTGCACCATCTGGTTTGGGGGTTACAACCATAACATGCACCCACCACCTAGAGGCCACAGGTCAATTCAGCAGCTTCAGCAATGGAAGAACTAAACATGTTCCATTTGGACTCAATGTCCCCAGTTGCCCTCAGAACGCTGTCGAACCTCTGCCAGAGGTAGGAGTTGTAGATCTCACGGATGGGGGCTTCTGCTAGGTGTTCCCAGCGCACCCTCGCTATACGTTTAGTCACCCCAGATCTGTCCAGCATCCTTCCCTGCCACCTGATCCAACTCATGACCAGGTGGTGATCAGTTGACAGCTCAGTCCGTCTCTTCACCTGAGTGTGCGGAATATATGCCAGATCTGATGATACGATTACAAAATAATAATCTACCTGTGGCCTAGGGTGTCCTGGTGCTACGTGCAGACATGGACACCCTTATGTTCGAACATGGTGTTTGTTATGGACAAACTGTGGTTTGCACAGAAGTTGAGTAACAACACACCACTAGGGTTCAGATCTGCCAGGCCCCACCCAGGGACTCCAAGAAGGGTACTCTAAACTGTCGTTCAGTGCATAAGTACAGACGACAGTTGGGACCTATTCCCAGACCCAAAGGTGCAACAACAAATCTTCTGGTCTACTGAGAAAAACTCCAACATACAGTCAGCAAACCGAGGGGATACTAAGATACCCACCCCACCTCTGCAAAGCTCTGTGTAGCACATATTGAATACACAAATTGTATTTTTTTCCCATTTGATAATGAATGAAAGTATTCAAAGAGATCGGTGAGAGTTGTTAGTAAGCAAAGTAGCACAGGGGTGATAATTTCTAACACAGATGAATATGCTTTTTTGTTACAGAACTTTGTTGTTTGTAGAGCACTTTGAGCATTAAGGCTTCTCAATGCTCATATGAGATTATGAATGGTATACATTCAGTTCTCAAATCAATTGAAACTGACCTATTTGTTCAGGATTTTTCACCAACTTCCATATATAGACTTGCAGTTCCATAAAGAGTTACACTTGCAACCTATTACATTTAGTCAGTTTCAGTGAAAGCAATGCGAGTTCAAGTCTGTAGGCCATCTGTTTCAAATCATCATTTGCCTGTACTGTAAAATGGCTTTGCAGTTATCATACCACTTTATGCCCTTCACATCATTAAAATATATTTTTTTATGTTTTTGGTAGTGTTGTCAAGACGGATAGAATTATGTTCCACAATAATATATTTCTAGTGTTATCCTTGTATGTCATTGCCCCACATACACATACATACATTTTGGCACTGACACCCCTAAAGCACCCCTGTGAGTATTGTAGGTCAGTCCAGCTGTGAGGAAATATTGCTTCTTCAAGGGTATCCTAGCTCAAGGAGATACTGTATTCAGACCATCAAATCTGAAGTCACAAAACTATGTGCATGAAAAAAGAAAGAGACATTTGCTCCGAGCTACATAGGTAAACTGGAATAAAATGGATTTGTAGGTCATATATATGTTTATAACCAATTTTTATATATAAAAATATTTGCTATCGATCCACAGATGACTATATATTGCATTATCTCATTGTTGACAATGTGTATGTGTGCTGTGTACTTCTGTTACACTGTTTGAATAGCAAACAGGTTCTTCCTCAGTTCCCCAAACGTCCATAATTCATGAGATGCAGGAGCCCAGTAGATCAGCGTGTTTCTCTGTGCATTGTATATGTGCTGTAGTAAAAGGATAGTTGTAGAGACCAATAGCAGCATCAGAAAGGTAGATATTTGATTAGTTTTCAAATGAGTATATGCATGCAGTATGCACCACACATTTAATTTCATAAGACATGCGGCTCATGCATATATACACCTGCCCCCTCCTCTCAAACCCACACACACATACCCCCACCCAAAACCCACAGATGCAATCTTTTAAAGCAGAAGCAGTAAGTGGGACAAATAACGTGCACTGAGACAGACTCATTTTTTCCCCCCTTCATCTCTTTGGCTAGCTAGCCTTCTGATGTGAATGAGATTGAAAGCTCCATCAGCTACACCCTGTCTTTCAGTGAAATTCAAAAGCACCCTAATAATCTGCGTCCTACTCTGTCCTCTCTTCTCTTCCCCATCACCCCCCGCTGACCCCCTCACTGAATTGCCACTCTACTCTACTACTCTCCGGGGATGCAAAAGGGCCCGCAGATGCTCCAATCGTCTCTAATAAATTGTATGTAGTCAGTTACGCTACACAGCTGCCAACTGGCAAAGATTTTAACCTCTGCTTTGGGAGAACTCTGGGAAATAAAGGTTCCTCTAAATTCAATTCACCTTCAGCGATCGCTTTGGAAAGCTATGTCCAGGCCAAAGTAAATGATGAAAAGTATAGAGTGGGAACATGGGTGACACACAGAAAGAGACAAAATAGAGAGACAGGAGCTATATGATGGAAAGAAAGATTAAGCAAAGTAAACAAACAAGAATCTGGCAGTTATTAAAATACTAGATGATGTATTTTAAATATAAAGAGTATAAAGAGCTTTAGTCAGATAAATATCCTCATGGAAATTAAATCTCAAGACCTGAGCAACAAACAAAAGTGCTCATTCTCTGTCTAACAGTCACTACTCTTATCACTCCAATCTCATATATTAACCCTAGAACAGTATCGCCGGGTGATTTTCACCTGGGAAAATGTATTTACATAATTTTCAATATGTTGCATTTGTCTGAGTGTGTTAAGTCCTTGGGTTGCTTCAGCATTGCCTTTGACAGAATTTTGGAGCATTTTTTAGGGTCCCCCCATGACACTTTTTTTTTTTCATTTTGTTAGCCATGGCACAGTTGAAAATAAAAGAAGACCACTCTAATTTGTCATGTGTTGTCATATTGAGCATGTGATATATTTTGATGACTTTTAATGTACTTTTAATTGGGTATATTATATTTAGGTAAAAATCACCTGGCGTATTTTTAGCGATAGTGTTCTAGGGTTAATGGAGAGAACACTAATAATACTGGTGCTAATAATTTGAGAACATTTTACAAGAACCCTTTAAATATGCTTACAGTTCAGACTGTGAGGTTTAATCACAGAAAAATATAATTAAAAGAATATATTTTTATTTATTCATTTATTTTTTTGCATTTGTTTGATACATTTTATTTATATTCTCTCAGCTTGACCATTTATAAACAAATACTAGTGTTATTAATTCTTGAGCAAACAGGCCATATAAAACCCCTGCAGCAGCCCTTGTGTGCTTTCCTGTTGCCTATTTACTCCATGCAGTGTGCCAACTGTTCCAGATACAGCTCTGAATCCTAAGGACTCCATAGACAGATCACCCCAGACTGGGAAATATATGTCACTCTGCTCTGGAGGGACAGATGTTTATTAATAAACTTCTTTAGAAATGCTGTGTCCTACTCCAGGTTTCTCGTACCATGTCAATGATGGCGTGAGGGCCATGTGAGACAGGAAATTGAAAGCCACTTGTTGTCGGAGGGCTTTTTGGAGGAACTGAAGTGGAGAAGTGATCACTTCTCATCCTCACTAAAGATATTGCAAAACAGAGGAATAGCAGAGAAAATGAAGCAAAAAGAGTGATAGAGGCTTTACAGTCAGGCTTTAGTATGCTTTAGTAACTCCACTATTCAAGGTCAGTACACTTCAGAAATAATTTAAAGCAAAATTAGGTAAATATGAAATTATGCGTTAAATATGAGCATCATTATTTTTTGTTTGTTTGGTTCTTTTTTTCAGTCAAAATTTGGTTGATTTTACCTGAATGCAGGATTAACAGTTTGGGGTAATAAACTAGAGAGGAGATATTTAAATCAGAATTCTTAATGAAGTTCTACAGAACTCATGTAGCACCTTAGAGGCTGATACACCACCTGTTATGTTCTCAAGATGGCTTCCATCTGCTCAGTGATCATGATATCAGCTATTAAATCCCCTGTTGATGAATTCCCACCTATTTTTTTTCCCCAAACCACATGCAGTAAATGCAACAAGAAGTCCTCTGAGATTAAGAAGGATGGAGAGAAGAATCTATGGAGAGAGGAAAAGCTCCAGGGGAAATCAGATGGAAGGATATTCATCAAAGGAGTGGGTAAAATCTGAGCTCAAATGGGAAAAAATGGCATGAAATAAGAAAAAAAAATAGTTGGAGGAGATGAGGAAATAAAAATGGAGGGGCGACAATGTAGCAGAGGGAGGTCATAGCTGGTGCTGACTGGAAATGAAGAGCAGTGAGAATAAAAGCAATTTGCATTACTGTTCCACTGAGCTTTCCAGTGCCTTTCATTTGCCCCCATACCTCTCCACTCCACCCAATACACACACACACACTATTCTTTTCTGAAAACCAGCCACACCATTCCACATCTCTCAATTGGAAAACTTTCTTCAAGGTTAGTGAGACATATACTATTTAGTAATCCTTATTCTGGACATCACCTTTTCTCTTTTGATGTACACTGCTTTGTAGATGCTTTCTGTATTTGGTTCGCATTCTGTGTTCTTTTCTTCACTGTATCAAAGTTACATTCTGCCTTAAAATATATAGCTATATCTCTGTATAATTAAAAAAAAAAAGAAAGCTTTAAAATTGTATAGATATTATAAACACTAAAGGGACTGTGAGCTGAGCAATCAGCTGAACACAACTTGGTAGTAACCTGGATCAGGTGGTTGAAAGTCCTGGTATACCATACAATAAGGTGGCAGTGTATCATGTTCCACATCTGCATTGCTAAAGTGTCTGTATGGATCTGTGGCTTTGAGGCAGTTGGGGCCTATACTTGTTGTGGAAACCCATAAACTGAAAGTGAACAGAGCGCCATCAAGCTAAAGAGACCCTTTCAAGTGTGGTTGACTTTCAAGTGGAATGCAGCTTTGGCAGCCATATTGGTCTTAAACTGATTTTTTCAAACTGTTGGGGTGTTTGTGGCTCAGAGGGTGCAAAATAGTGAATTCTGAGTTGCTCCCAATGCATTCATCAGAGTGTGTTTGTGAATTTTGGATAGAAAGAATGCACACATTGAAAAACTGTGCTCTTATGAATGTGTGTGAATGAGTGAATAAGCCTACTGAGCAAAGGAAAGCACTGCTCTGCTCACACGGTATACAGTGATAATGGGATGCTACTGCATCTCCTCAATCTAATTCACATAGTGGAAACAGTCTGTGTACTAGGCAGATAATGTGCCAATCACTGGGGTAGATAATTAAACAGCCCTGCCACTAAGAAGTTGTGTCAAATGAAGTTCACATTGAGTTCTTTAATGCCCCAGATATTGTGTCGCTGACCTAGGGTTAGCTGACACACCTCTGCAACATTGCATGGAGTGGTGCGGGATCGGGATTGGCTGGAGGATGTGTTCCAATACTCTTAAGCCTCCCTGGGAAGGTCTGTCCCAGGGTACTGAAGAGGAGCGTCCCTCCATTTGTCAAACCCCATATTCAATAACAAAAATTTGGTTTGCATCCTGGTTACTAAATACTGGACCAGTTCATTATCGTCCCAAGGACATTTAAAGGTCAGTGAGAGTTTGCCCCATCAATATGTTTTGTGGACTTGGACAAGGTATTCAGTCACATCCCTCAGGGTGTCCTTGGAGTTCTTCAGAGTGTGGGATATCAGTCCAGTCCACGTACTACCATAGTGTGGGCTTATAAAATTGGTAGCAATAACTCAGACTTATTTCTGTTGGCTGTTAGAGTCAGCCACTCAGCCAGGAAACAGCCAAGGGTTTGAGGGAATCAGGTTTGGTGATTTCAGGATGTTGTCTCTGCCTTTTGCTGATGTTGCGCTTTTGACTTTACCAAGCCATGAACTCCAGCTTATGCTAGAGTGGTTTGTGGTTGAGCATGAAGTGGTTGGGATGAGAAATAGCACCTCGAAGTCTGAAGCCATGCAGGTCGTGGCTTCAGACTGGAAAAAGAGTCAATTTGAGTTAAGGTTGAGTTAAGAGTTAATTTGGCATCTAACTAGGATGTCTCTTTGGAGCCACCTAAGTCAGGTGTTTTGATCATGTCCTGCTGCAAGCTCAGAGGGAGTCCTAGGACATGCTAAAGGCAATATACCCCACAGCTGGCTTAGGAAGAGCTGGAAAAGTTACCTATGGAGAGGAATGTATGGGTGCTTCTGTACCCATATTGAGGCCTCTATGACCCAGACTTAATACTGGAAAATTGGTTGAAGTTGAATGCAAAAACATATAACTTATTTTATATGTTATATGTTATATTTTATATTTATATAAAACTTATTTTTTGTCTCCCCTAAATATGAAGAAAATATTTAATCATTCACTAGGATAAATTGAGATGATTGTATCAGGAAGAGCATTCGGTGTAAAACCTGTACTCAAAAACAAATACGTAGATCATGCTATGATCTAAAGTATGCTATTATATAGTTTTGGGGGGGGGGATTGCAGTTTTTTGTGTATCTGACGATGCTTCTTTCTTCTTTACTTATTTTTCCAAAAACAAGAAGAAAGAAGCATTGTCAGATAAACAAAGTAGAGTTTATACAGGGGCTTTTAACACAAGACATAAAAGAATAAGACAGAAAGACCTGAAGAAAAAGCTTTAATGCTGTGCGGCGATGAGGATGAGATGTGAAGGGTTAGTAGACAGGGCGGCTTGATGGATGAGTGGGGTTGACGAGGTCAGACTGGGTAGCTGGAACACCTTTATTTTGGTGTTTTCAGTAGTTTTTCTTCTTTATAAGTTCACAAAACTGGTCTTCACCAATGTATTTGAAGAAGATGCAGAAGGAGCTATAGTTTTATTTTTTCTAGTATACTGGAGAAAAGAGATATTCAAAGACAATTTATGACAGAAATAATGGTTTGGACATTTTGGGATCAAACCATCCACATGGCCTTTCAGAGTGTGTTAAATTTTGTTGCAGATCACCTGTTTGCTTAAGATACATATACATACATCGGCCTTACGTTGTTTATGCTATATAGAGCTAGTGACTATTATTTTATTTATTGAGTGACTGTGAGTATCTTTTTTGTCACTCTTTCAACATAATGACCTGACCTAACATGTCTGGATTTGAATCACTTTCCTAAGTGGATGGATCTGCCCTTCCTTCTATAGTAATTTATGATTCATAACTCTCTCATGTACTGTTTTCAGATAAGATACGTGCTTGGATTAAACACAAATTTGTTTTATTTTAGAAGAAATCCTGGTCACTGTGACTAATTGAGGGTCATCATGCATAGCTAGGAGTAAGATGACTTAAGATTATAAGCAGTTTAAAGGACTTACTTGAATATGCTCTGGGAAATAATTGTTGCCTTTCCCATTTGCATTTCACTGAGATAGCTGCAGCTTAAGACGTATAATGACAGTACCTCTATGGTGATGAATGCTGATGGCAAGCTTGGTGAGCAGAATCAGCATATAGAAATAATTTTACCGCAAGATATTCAGTGGAGTGCACCCATGACATGATTGACTTTACTGCTTTTTCAGAAGAGTACTATATATTTCCAGTGTCTATATATGGAGTTATAATTTCTATAAATAACATTTCTATAGTATTTTAATAGACATACTTACAAATGACATGTTATAGAGAAGCAGTCAAAAGCAGTTTGACCAACTGTCTTATAGATTATAGAATTTATTTTTTTTAGTTGCGCCAAAAAACTCGAGTAATGTATTTAACCTTCTAATACGAAACATTTATTACACAGTGTAAAGCATCCTGCTGAATTGGATATTAGTTATTAGATATAATGGATCATGTCATAGCGTTGTGTGTGAAAATTTAATGATCACTTCGCATTGTCCCCTCTTTGACAGTGTGGGAGCACAGCATATTCTGCTCTCATAAATTCAATATCATTCTTCCTGCTTCACTCTGTCTCTTTTTTCATTTCGCTCCATCTTTCTCTCTCTCTCTCTCTCCAGCATAGTTTATATACCAGTGCTCATTATGACTGTTGTTATGACAGCCTCCCTTGCACTTACATGCACACACCCGCTGCAGTTATTCTGGTGATTTACAATCTCCTTCCTCCACAAGAGAGATGCACCATAACTGTTTTTGAGGGGAGCTTTATGTTCACAGTAAACTAGCCACAGTGGCACCTCCACAGGGCCTGTCCTGCTCAGCAAACCACAGCCTTCTCAAGCACATCGGTGTGCAATAATAGGCTCTCAGGGATGACAACTGAAACATTCACTCAGTTTAATAACCATACCCCAGGCCATTTAACACCCTTCTTTTTCCACCATGGCCGTCCTTTATATATTTATTTTTTAACACAACTGCTTTAAAAGTATTTCAGATTCAGAAAGTGGACTTTGTTGTGGGGGAATTGTGGCTTTAAATGACGTTTTTAGGCAGTGTCACTTTTGTTTTTGTAATTTTGCCTCTGTACACCATTGGAGTGGATATTTAATCAGAAAGATATGATTGAAGCACAGATTTTAACCTTCAAATCAAAAGCATTCAGTTAACTGTTAACAAATTCTAATCAAATTTACACATAATCCCAACATTTCAGAGGCTCAAACGTAAATGGTCAGACTACGCAGATGAAACGTCTGTTCATTGGAGCTCTGAATATGATTGTGAAAGAAATCTCGATGCAAGTATCATCTTTGTCATCTCTGTGTGTTGTCCTCACACAGGACTGTAATTGTCCAAATAGATATGGACCTAACTGTGAGTGATATTTATATAAAACATAAGATCAAAAAAGTTATTATGTACTGCAAAGAATTCTTTAACAATGGAAAACTTGGATGCAGCTTGTAGACAGTTGTATGTGAAATTTACTGTTCTTATATTCCTTTATAAATCCAGACTGTAATGCCACAAACGGAGCATACGCATTTCCAGCACATTAAGAGACCCATGTGTACAAATTACAGTGCTACAAGAAACATTTTGAAATTGGTGCAAGACATAACTGAAATATAATTTTCAGTGTCTAGACAAAAACATGGCCCGTGTGTTTGTGAAGAAAATGTACAAAAGCATTCCTAATGTTTCATGCATCACATGAATGCTTTTGTGTGATGCTGTGTCTAATAAGGGCAACGGAGATAGTATAGTAGGGGACCATTTCAACAAGCATCTCTTCAGCCACACGTGCTGTGGTGCATAGCATGCCAGAAAGAGCAGAATGTGAGCTGTTACATAACCTCCAAACTGGGACAGAAATGTTGCAAAGGCAGCACGTGCAGTAAGGGATCTGTTGGTGCAAGACTGAGGCTACCCAGACATTAGATCACCATAGTTACTTACTGATAAAAAAACAAACAAACTATAAAACGTTTGTTTTAATTTTATTCTTCTCTTTAATGTCTCTTTAACGTTGGATTTGAGCATCTCTTGTTTCCAAATCCTTCCAACATGTCATTAAGCCTCCTAATGAACTTTTAAATGGAGATACAGAAATAAGGTTTCCTGGAATTTTTATCATAAATTAAATAAATAATGTAAATTCTTGATTTATTGCCAGTAAGGTATTATGTGGATGAATCCATGTGAAAGGCACAAAGACTGTAATGAAATACCCTCTTTGTGTTTCTGGGGTAAAAAATAAAAAATAAATAAAAGGATGTCAAAGTGGAAGTTCAAACAATCCCAAACTGTGTGTGACACTAAATTTACCATTGTCATTCTGCTCCTATTCCAAGTCTAATTAAAGTATTGGATGCTAGTACTGCCACTCTACTGTTTATGTCTTGAAAACTCATGGTTGTCAGCACCCAAGCCAAATAAGGTACAAACAACAACAACATGACAAAACCTATTTAAGTCAAACAGCGGTTTTACTCTGAAAAGCTGCTCCCATTTTCCTGACTCCATACAGTCAATATCCAAGCCTCTAGTTCCCAAGGTGCTGTTGGATGTCAGATCTGTAGCCAACAGGCATACTCAAAAATGCATGTTCAGCCTCTTTGCCAGGATATGGATGTGCCAGTCATGACAAAAAGTTCCCTGAGACAGCAAGTTTGTTTAACTTAGTTTTTCATGGATGATTGGTAGGCTTCTTACTGCAGTAAGCTACATGAGCATCTGACTGCTGGCTTGACTGTTTTTTATCATGCCCCAGATTTACCAACAGGGAATTTTCTTGCAATTTATCACACTTCTTGTATTTTTTTAAAATAAATTATGAAGCTGCTGTATGAGTTTCAGGTGAGGTGTGCACTGTAGATCGGATTTCCTTGTACATTTATTCATGTATTCATTGTAGGTTACTGGCAGCATAGTTTCTACCACAAAAGTACTGTACGACTGCTCTATGGTGTAAAGTGCAATACAGAATGATGCCGTATTATTCCAATGGTATTTTTCGCATGTACCTCTATCAACTATGGGCTTATTTTGACAAAACCAGTTTTTTACAGACAAAACATCATTTTCAGTTTTGCTTCTGTACAGGTTTTGATCATTTATTCACTTGCTATGCCACAATGTCAGCTTTAATACAACGGAAAGTGGAAGGAAGCTTCAATGTTAGCTATATAAGAATATAATATGAAATGTTATATTGTTATGCTGTCAACGTCATCGCGATAAACGCAATTAAAATTTTTAACGCTTTTAACTCATCTGGAGCGCAGAATAGACTAACTTTGTACAAACTGCCCGAAATGCATTCACAGAAACATTTCAGGGATTTTGAGTCAGTCTGCGCTCCTGGCATTAAAAATTGTAATCACGTTAATTGCGATGATGGATTAATACGATTAACGCGTGGTATTTTATTAATACAAATAAATAGTTCAGTAGACTGGGTTGTGAACACTGCTGTGCGATGTTGTCTACAAACTTCATGATAAACGATTGCATTCATAAATAAACAAACTGAACAAACTGTACTTCCAAAACTGCAGCTCATATCACTGCTTCTCTTTCTTTTTTCAGTAACATTTTGTCTACAAGTTAAATGTTCTGTGTGATGTAATGTTGGTGTCAGTATTTATTGTAATCTTGTATTATCGTGGTGACATTTTACAGACAGACCAAGTGATAGCAAGCCTATAAACAGCTGTGACAAAAATCACAGCCCGTGCTTGTTGTTGTTCTTTGAATTTAAATGCTAAGATTACAGTCAACATACTGGTAGATTTGAGGTATTTATTTGATCATCTTTCTTTTCTTTTTTTTTTTTAGTTTTGCTAATGTAGTTGGTTTTGCTGTGGTACATTTCCTGGCACATTACCCCACTAATTGCAAAAGTGAAATAAACAGTCAGCAGTAATTTGCATTGCACTCCGTGCACCCTCAACCTTGAATGCTTGTAACAGGAACTATCTTATCAAAACATTGCTTTACAGCACAACTAGTGTCCAAATCCAAAAGCCAGTGACCGAAAAAACAAAACAAAAACATGAATACCATTCAGCTTAATTCAGGTCACACATAGAACAACAATGATCAAAATTTGTAGAATTTAATAAGGGTTTTAACAAATTTCAGAATAAAGAAGAGCTCGGCTTTCCTTGGATAAGCTAAGCCCTTAGTTGTGTGGTAGGCAGATCAGCAAGGTGTCAGACGTAAGAGGATGCTCTCTGTCTCATTACTAACAGATACTGTGATTTCTAGATTTCCAAGACTTAGGAGAACATTAAGCAAACGCTAAAATCCTTTCCTATTAGTGATTTCTGCAATTCGAATACATTCTGTAAGAGAGTGTGCTTTCTATACATTTCTTCATTTGACTTGACTGAGATATCTAGCGTTCCACTTTCGGGCTGAGCAAACAGTAGATGGGTGAATATGTTATGCAAGCACAACACAGCAAACCCATACCCCAAACAGTTCTTAATCCCAGAAAGACAGCTACTGTCAAAGCAAATAGAGCATGTAGGAAATACTTGGTAAAACTTATTTTTGAGGTTGCTTGGAGGTTATTTTGATTTCTCTCAAATATGTGGTCTCTCTTACTCTTTTTTTTCTCTCCCTCTCTTCTATGCATGAGTCACGTGAGTCAAAAACACACAAGCACTCGCATTAAACCAACTGGACATGCCACTGACATATGCTATACTCCAGAGTCATACTGACAAAAACATGCACACACTTACACACCAAACCCGAGCCATCTTTCTCGCGCTCTCTCTTCCTCGCTCTGACACATACACACACACTATCTGTCTTAACCTCGTGTTTCGATGAACAGAAGGAATTCCCAGTTGCTTTGTACTGAGCGTTTTTTGGCCTGTAGTGCTACTATTCCATTTGCTTTAAAGTGAACTTCATCCAATATTGAAGCCTGTCTAGTCTGGTCTAATGTAGGAGTTTGCATAAGAAAAGTCTTACAGACCAGCTGTGTAAAATGCTTGTTTTTTGGGGGGAAGTAACCACCTCTTCTGTTGTTTTTCTCCATCTCTCTGTTTTATTCATCTTTCTTCCATGCTTCCCCAACTCCTTTCCTCCCATTTTATCTTTACCCTCTATTTTCTTGCTCTTTTCTTTTCTCTGTCCTCCTTTGCCCCTCTTTGTGCACTTGCAGGACTACACATTGACAATGTACTTCCAGCAGGCATGGCGAGACAAGCGGCTGTCCTACTCTGACATCCCGCTCAACCTGACCTTAGATAACCGGGTCGCTGACCAGCTCTGGGTGCCTGACACCTATTTCCTCAACGACAAGAAATCGTTTGTCCATGGTGTCACAGTAAAAAACAGAATGATCCGACTGCACCCAGATGGTACCGTACTATATGGTCTAAGGTGAGATTTTTATCTTTTAAAATGCAATTTTTGACAACACAACAAGAGCAAGAACCAAAAATGCTATATGCACAAATGCTGCATGAGCTTCATAACAAATAATGACCAACATGTTGCACAAGAATTGTGTTCTCTTTTACTTTATGTTGTCAAACAATTCACACTTAATCCTTGTCAGCATACTTTCTATTTTAAAGATCTTGAAAACATCCTAGAAAAAAGACAATCTTGCAGGTGAGGTAACAGTGAGTCAACCATTGCTGCATTGGACCAACTCAGTAATTAGCTCATTAGAGCCAGATGAAGAAAACTACTGATGGGAGGTGCAACATTCCCCCTAAGCAAAAATGATAATGTTGAGGAAGTGACCTACTTGTGTCCTCATTTAAAGACGTCTGCACATCACCAAACCAAGCCTCACTAAAGGCTTGTGTAACACTAAATTCAACTCTTTTGCACGCTCTCTGCATAATTTACCTCACCAGCAAGTATAAAAAGCAGATGTACTTAGAATAGCTGTAGGTGTAAAGCCTTGAAAGTTCATCTGAAATTAAATTACTTTTGTGTTTTCTTTCGAGAGCCACCAGGGACGTTCAGTACTAACATTGCTCATTTGAAGGCTGATTAGATAGTCAGCTGCAGCACACTGAACTGTGTAAATGTCATTTCGGTTAGTTTAGATCTTGTTCTTCAGTACCACTGCTAATAAAACCATTTCTGTTGTTGCCTTGCAAGCTACACCTTTTTGAGCACATTGGGGTTTTTTTTTTTCCCATTACCCCGATGTTCCTACATGTCAATCAACTAGATTTGTACACATGATGTTAGATTAGCTTTTCTTCTTAACAATAGTTAAATATTCTCATGATCAAAGTCATTTTGATGGGGTTGACTAACACTGTTAGATGATTAAATATTTAAGCCATGAAATTCATTTAACCTACTGAAAATCAAAGAGAATTAGGTGACAAATTGCGAAGTATGATTGGTGGTTTTTGCTGATAACGATGCTATAAGCGTTCAGCAAGATACGTCTCTATCTAAAAAACACTTCACAACTTTTGTAAAAACAAACTTTTACGAGGGCAACTAACTTAAATATCTCAATGGTTTTTCTCCAAGCAGGTATTTGATATGATAATATGACATACTCTAGCTCTTTCCCAAAGACCCAAAGCAGAAATCCTAGTTGCACTATATAAATTGATTGACCATTCCACTGAGTTTCAACCTCTCGAAGTTAACATGATGACCATGCGTTTCTTACTCCTCACTGATGTCTCATCATTTCATTTTGTAAATAGGCCTCTTATGCCCAAAGTCTATAAAATGTTATTGAAAATCATAACACTTTAATGGCTACCATGACGATGAACTGGATCAGCTGTGGGACCGTGAAATTTAATAGAGATTGAGAGAGCACAAGACAAAGAATGAGAGATGTGTTAAGAAGAGGATTAAAATGGAATCTTGCTATTATATTTTTCTGTGATCCTCTTCATTGCTGTTGTTGTGGATGGAGAAGGAAGAGTAAGACATTTTTCTGACATGAAGAAATGGAAGAAGAAAGTACTATGTTGAAAATTCAAAATAATACATTGTCTTGTCCTAAAATCAGAATAATCAACACTCACTTTTCATGGAAGAAAGCCAAAGCTCTTACACAAAAAAATGGAAAATGAAAGAAAACGGGATAAAAAAAACAAGGATAAAAAAGCTTTAGAGATGCATTATTATGTTTGTGAATTTGTCTATAAGTACTCAAAACAGTATAAGGTTTTTACATATGTTATGTCACATTGTATTATAAAGGACCTCCACTTTAACAAACCAATCTTGTGTCCAATCATGAATCAAGATTCATGAATGTAAAAGTGTGTGATTGTCCACACACCACGCATACACACAGATTTCATGTGATAATAATGTCTCACTGAAAATTGGGAGGTAGCTGAAAAAGGTTGTGCAGAGATGTTAGTGGTCAAGATGAGTTAACCTGCATTTTCACTGACCCTGACGGTGCACAAAGGGTGGAGAGAATTCTCTTTTTCAGGTCTTTTGAAGCAAACTGATCAAAGAGCAAAGAATAAACTCAATTTCATTTTGTTATTGTTATAGTTATATATCTTTACTTTGAACATGTTAAAAAAACAGCAACAAAAAACAACAACAGAGAAATAAAAAGAGACAAACAAACAAAGCAAAACAAGGAAAACAAAACCACCACAACTACAAAAAACTTTCATGTTCAAAAAGGAGCAGGAAGAAGAATAAGCTTACTTGGTCCCGCCCCCTTTCCATTACCTAGTAATTAATAGACTACATCTTTTCTTCCTGTTTATGCCCTTATAATCAGAGATACCTTATTACAATTTCATTATATGTTACATGTATTTTGTTTTCGTAATTTTTTATGTAATTAAAAAAAAAAAAAATTATACACACATGAACACACATATACAGTACATTTGAAATAAAATTTTATTTTTTTAAAGCATTTTAAAATGCTTTCACTTGTTCTGCTGGTATGATTATTTATTTATTATTATAATCATTTATTCATTAATTTTTGCATGCTTGTGTGGTCAGCAGTGATTGCAGCCCAATGTCTCCAAGCATGTTTAACTGTAGGTTTTTAGAGCTGCACCATCAGACAATCCACTTCTCCTGTATAAGAAATCCTTGTTTTAGCAGATGAAATGATAACAATGGGCATGTATCATCAGCAAAGGCCTAATAGTAGGATTCACTTAACCACACCTCTTGGGTTGTTATTTTGTTTGCTTTTTAAGGCCATTACATACTACGAATTGCTTGATTAATTATGCAGAGTAAGCTATGTTTGAAAAATATATCACTAGTAATCTTTTAAAAGTGTAGTGTAAGAATAATAAAAATATATTTTTTAATTGACAAACATTTGTTATTTATAAGTTTGAGGAAATGTTTTCTTTTGTTGGTTTTTTAATTCATTAATATTTATCAGTTTGGTCTGATATGTTTCTTATTCATGCTGTCTTATCTTGCACACACTTCAACAAACTTGTCATATAAAGGAACACCTACCGAACTGAAAGTTTGACGGATCAAGCCACAGCCAAAAAGTCTCTCTTGCTTCAAAGCCAAAGTGCTTCATGTCTAAAATGTCTAAAGTGAACAAAACCTAACAGAAGAAAGCTCGAGGCAGTAGCAGATTGTGAAGGTCAGATTATACTGAAATAGAACTCAAATAGTACAAATCATTCTTGTGTCAGGTCATCCAAGTTAAAAAATGGACAGCTATCAACACACTGATGCAATATGCAAATGAAAAAAGAAAAATCCATAATCACATGGAATATGGGTTTGGACATTTCCCATCCACCGAAGAACCTGACACAGAGTGCAAATATTACTTTGGATGGACTAGGATTAGACCGAAATTGGGGGAAGAAATCCATCACCTTTGACACTCAATATCATGTAAGTAGGATGACCAGATTTTTGCAAATCCTAAATTGGGTCATGGAATCTTGTGCAGGTCAGGGAGTGCTCATAAATCCACACAGCACATGCAGATACAGCATATTAATGCCCACTGAAGACCTACTAAAGCTGTGCAGTTATTTAATTTATTATGTTAATAAATTCAATTAGACTACATAAAAAATGTGTAGACACAAGCATGCGTTAAAATGAAATTTATGCAAACCTAAATTCTTGTAGTCTGACATCAATTAAAAATATATGAATAAAAACATGTAACAATAATGCTTAATTAAAATCAGTACGACAACATAATGGCACGATGGACTAACAACTTCTCTGGAATATGCCCCGTGTCTCTACGGCTCTATTTGGATAAATGGTTTAGAAAAATTGATAGGTGGATGCAATTCGAAAGATTAGATTTAGGTTAGACTGGAAGCAATCTAATCTGAGTCCATCATATATCTAACAAAACCTGTGATAGATTAATACATTTTGGCTGTTTTGTTTATTATAGGCGCCTAAAGATAAAACAGCAATTTCAGGCTTTATAAAGGCTTTCAAAAGATTTATTTCTAGATGAAAACAAGCCAAGTGTAGGGCAGTTTTGGCATATGAAGTTACAGGATGGCCAAAAAAATATATCTACAACCGTGTTCAGTGACCTGTGGTGTTTCAGGAAGATGTACCTTCAAAAAGAAAAATGTTTTGAAAGCATAATTGAATGTAGCGTCAGCAGATGTTTTAGAACTAAACCCACAATTGTTGCAGCTTTCAAAAAAAGCGAAAAGCTAAAATTGACTCCAGTGCAAATATTACCTGTGCAAAAGCAAATATAAAATAATAAGACTACAAGCACTTTTGGGCTGAAAAATCAAAACAACAGTTGGTGTTTTGTCTTTGTTATATATAGGGATTATATGTTGGTAGATGGGGTGTTTATCACTGAAAAATACCCACCTTTAAGCCCAGCTTTAGGAGAGCTCTTAGCATACACAACTAATGTCTGATTGAGAATTAACCAAAAAGATGTCTTTTCATAATAGGATTAAATGTTAATGATTTACCTAGAGCATCCTACATTCTATATTTTCATGGACATCAGTTGGTGGGAAGCAGCTGGCTATGGGGGATGATGACTCTCTAAATGCTGTCATTATCTTAAATATCAAATAATGCAGCTCTGGTGCACAGCACATTTTGTTCCAGTGTTTCAATGAGCTGTGCGAGCAATGAGAGTGGAGTATTTTATTTATAATCACAGAAAATGGCTAGACCACAATTATGCAGGAATACTCCTGCTCCTTTCAAGAATAGTGCAAGGAACATTTACGATATTTTTCAGTGAAAAACCCAAATAAAAAGGGACCTACTTCTCTCAGAGTGTTACAGGTTTATTTATAATTTAACTGTAATAAATTGTAACGTTTTTACATTAACCCTGGTTGTCTTAGTAATAGCACATTTTAATGCCTCAGTGTTTCCTAACATTGTAAATTCAACAGGAAACATAAAGCGAGTAAGGCAATCAAAGTTAGTTAGTGCCTTCACACAATACTTTGTCTACACCACTCACTCTATATTAGATGAGTAGACACCAGGGCAGCACTTGCTTCTAAATAACAGTAAATAAAAGAAAACTAATGTTTCCACAGAATTGTGAAGGTCTTGTATCCTGCTGCCCCTTTGTTCCTGATATTAGCTTCAGACGTTTAAAGATCTTTTTGTAGAGAATGCACAGTAATGTAATGGCTTTCTTGAAATATATTTGATAATGCACTTCAGTGATATGCGACTATGGTTTTAGGAAATAGAGTTGTGATTTAACCAGGTAATATGAACACCAGCAACATGGGTTTTTAGACGCTCAGCCTGCTGAAACATTGCTTATCAAGCAATTTTTGATTCCATGCAAATAATATTCATCAACAAATGCATCTTTTACATGTACTGTATGTTTGCTGCTTTGTTTACAATTAATTATTTGTATGCTTTTGACTGTAAAAGTTAAAATGTTTCTGTTGCAACTAATATAAACTAAGACCAGCATAAATTGAGTACAAATAAGGGACTGAGAATATTTAAGTAAAAATCAAAAATAAGTCATTGTAATTCATTAATCACTCGTATTTATAACCTTGAACACCTGGATTGTGATTGTAAACAACAGCTCGCACATTTCTTTGGCCTGACATCTACTCTCTTCCCTTAAAGCTACTTGGCCCTGATTTGACCTCACAAGTTAGATCAATCCAGCAAGACAATCTCTGAGCACAGCTTGAAAAATATGGAGGGTCACTGCAGGTGATGCAACATATGGGACTTAGTGTGGTTGGCAGCATTTTCAGGGAACTGTTTTTTTTTTGTTTTTTTTTGAGCATCCAGGGAGCGTAACCAGACTGAGAAATGTGGCTTTGCATCATTTAATGGATGGAACAACTGGGAAAATGTGAGCGTAAATGGAGAGCGAGACACCATAGGCAATTTGATGCTCACTTCTACGGTGTAACAGCAACGTAACACGCTCACACATTACCTCATACAAACATGCATAACCTTTATCTTTTCAAAAAACCCTGCCAGAGGCTTGTGCTCTGAGTTCCACACCGGTGACTCCAACTTGACACAGAGATCAGAAAGTTGCCGAAAAGTAACCGGCAATTTACTCCTTGGTTAAACACATGGAAGCCACAGAGTCCCATCACCAGCAGTAAATCCATCAGTGTGAAATAAATGCTGACAAAGACAGGGGACAAGAGAGAAAGAAAAGGAGAATCTATCTAAACCTCTTAGGCTCAAACAACCTTACCGTCACACTCTGTGGGGCGGTAATCCTTGAGGTGTGTAATATGAAACAGCATGTTAATGCTAGAACTCTTCCCTTTGAACTTCTTTACTGGCATTAGAAGGAAATGTTATGATAGACTGCTCACTGTCTCTCTTCACATCCTCTCTCCTAAAATATTCTTTCTTTGGCTTTCTTTTTATTATTTGACCTCCTTTTTTGTATAACTAAGTAAATTATTCTTTTTCTTAGCAAAAATATTTAAAAAGTAATACTGAAGTTTATCATAAGAACTCTGTAGCTGTCTGATCTTATTTTACTACACCTGTAAAGTAATAGTAATACTAGTAAAAGTAATAGTAATGTGTAATATTAATATTGAAGTTAAAAGTAACAGTCTCATCTCCTAAAAACAGGGTTAGAAAGTTTTTTGTTTTTGCTTTAAATTGTTGCGAAAACTCTGAGATTGTAACTGTCATTGCATGGCTGTGAAAATTAAGTGAATGAATGACTCCAAGATTTCAAGATTTAAGTGTTACACTTTCTATTAGCAGAGACTTTTTTTTTCTTAAGGGTTGAAAGCAACTCTTAGTCTTTCGACTAAGATCGTAGTCCTGAGGGCACTGTGATATGTACAGTTGTGTATAATCTGGAAAACAATGACAGGAAATATAATATTATGTAATATAATATTATGTAATCTGAGCAACAGGGAATATCCCGTTAAATGGGTGAGGTCCAACAATAAACCCTTGAGGAACTCCACATGTAAGTGTTGTTTGTTCAGATTCAATACAGTTCAGTTCACTTTAATTTTACATCACCAAAAACAGTCACCTCAAGATTCTTTATATTGTAAGCTAAAAAATCCTGCAATATCAGAAAGACAAACAATCACACAATCCCTATGAACAAGCACTTGGAAACACTGGGGAGGAAAAACTTAAAAAAATAAAAAACCTCTGGAAGAACCTGGCTCAGAAAGGGCAGCCATTCACGATCTGTTGGCGGTGAGGGGAGAGAGACAGGACAAAAGACACAATGTCGAAGAGAGCCAGAGTTTAATAATAACTATTGATTAAATACAAAGCGATTTATAAACACATAGAGTGAAAAGAGATGAGTGAAGAAGAAGTGCTCAATGCAGCATGGGAAGCCCCAGCAGACTAGTCCTGCACAATGAAAGGATGGTTCAGGCTCATCTGATCCAGCTCTAAGTTTTAAGCCAGATCTTTAAAACACTCTCCTGAATCTGAACTTGGAGCTGAATAGGGGCGTGAATGCTGAAGATTTTCCTGCCTCCCATTTCACATTTAAATACCCTCAGAGTCACAAGTAGGCCTGCAGTCCGAGACAGAAATTATCTATTGGGATGATATGGTACTCTGATATGAGTACCATATCATCCCATATAGCCCGTTGATATGAGTATAGGTGATATATGGTCTTTATAGTCCCTGACAGTAACGTAAGGCTTTGCAGGGAGCTTTTAGAACAACATGATGATAATAAATGAATTACAATAGATATTCTAGAAGCAATACATGGATGAACTAGTTTTTCAACTTTACTTTGAGACCGATATGTTTAGACAAGTGGCATGGAGTCTGTCTCATCTATGATAAGCATCTGATTGGTGATGTGTGTGACCACTGGTGCGTAATGTATCTTCAGTTTGGCTCAGCTTCAGTGTGGCGACTTTGACCAGTGAGTGAGTTCATGCCCAGCCACCTGTCACAGCCAGGTGGCTGGGCTGCTGGTTGTTACAGGGACATCCTCTGGAAGCTTTGGATAATAGGGTGGATGGAGTTAAGGAGGAATGAGCATATTCTGTCTGCCTATGTGTGGTATCCTGCCTATATATTCTATCTTTGTTGCTTATTCACAGAGTTTAATTAGTATCAGATGTTCCAAGAGCATGACGTAGATTGGCAGCAAGTATCTTGGAGTGATCATTACACTTCCAGAATAAACTGAAGCTGTCAATAAACTTTATCCAATAGGTGAGACATGCTGAAGTTAACAAGGCGTTTGAACTAAGTAGTCTCCTAAAAGATCCTATTCCTGTCTCCATGGTAGTTCAATTCAATTTTATTTATATAGCACCAAATCAAAACAGTCGCCTCAAGGTGCTTTACATTGTAAGGTAGACCCTACAATAATACATACAGTGAAAAACCCAACAATCATATGACCCCCTATGAGCAAGCACTTTGGCAACATTGGGAAGGAAAAACTCCCTTTTAACAGGAAGAAACCTCCGGCAGAACCAGGCTCAGGGAGGGGCGGCCATCTGCTGCGACCGTTTGGGGTGAAAGGTAGGAAGGTAGGAAGATGATGGTAGGAAGATGATGTGATGGATACTCAGTTTAAGTGGTAGCAGGGATAAGTTCTTTAATAGTAAAAATAATTTTTCATGTCTTCCTTTTTAAAACATCCCATAATCTAGCAAGTGGAGCATTAAAGGGGAACATTGTCTCCAATTCCATTGTTAGCTTCTTCACAGACATTTTTTTAAAATTTGCCATAGACACAGACTATGGGATGCCTCGTAGGTGTTCACAAGAACTTAGTAAAATCTCGTAACAGTGGTGCATAATTGTTTCCAAATCTTTGCTTACAAATAATATCACGTAATGTAGATTATATCCTTAATTTGACTGTCCATTAATCTTTCGCTGCTTGTATAGTAGGTGTTTGTAATTTATGAATATAAATGTATTGGCATTATGGTGGCTGTTTGAATAATAGCATAGTATAAGCGAGACAGAGCAAAGAAAGCGAAAGAGGCACAGAGGCACACAAGCATGGTTATCTCTGCTGTGTAACAGAGGATTGGACTCAAGATGAGCCTCTTCTCTGGCACAAATTTATCTATGTTGTCAGGTGTGCCCAGACGATTACCCACCATGCTGTGCTGCTCTGTGGCAACTCCCTCAGTGGGAGTGAAGTTCTCACACAAGACCAGAGTCAAGGAAAGAATGGCAGCCTATTACTCACAGCCTGATCCTTATGTTCCTTTCACAAAGTCTGATGGACAACATAACCTTATCTATTGACTCATGGTTGCCTTCTGTTATTATCCCTTATTATCCCTTGCTGCCTATTTGTTTTGATATTGACTGAAAGGCTAAATGCCTTTATGGTGATAGATATCCATACAATGTGATAGGATAGAAGCAGTAAAGCAGTAAGCTCTGGCTTTTTGACCAGGGTTGTTTACACCTATAAGCACATTTACCACAGCATCACATTTCTTTGGTTAATTTCTCATAATCCATGACACAAAATGAAGCTAGAAACTGCGCTAGGTTGCTCCCTTATTCACAAAGAGTTAACACAGTGGTTAGTTTCACATGCTTGATTTAGCTAACTCTACTTTTTCTTTTGTTTTTGTGCGCTAAATGCCTCTCCTGATGCAACCCAAAAGAAATATGTGTCTCCTCCTGGTCTCAAAGCTTTCATGTGTTAGGTGAATGTCACTTTATCAAACTAAAGCATTAAATATTATTAACAGCAAGTCTGAAATCAGAATAGTATGTGGAGTAGAATTATAAAGATTATGCTCCTGAGTTTGGTTCACATCAAAAGAATCCGAGTTATGTGATTGAAGAGGGTTTTGACATACTGCTGAGATCAATTCCTCAAGTGTCTTTTTACTAAAACATGAACCATATGAATACCATCTAATAAAAAATGTAAAACAAAACAAACTAACAAAAAAAGAAGAAAAAAAACCCCACCATGTCTCTTTTTAGATTGTCTGTTGTCCCTGACTTGAAATCATGACATATTTTCACATTTGAATTATTATGCTAAAGGGAACGGATAGTTAAGCCTTGGGGGGCAGTAATCTACCATTTCTCTTTTCCCTTCAAGCTGTTTTATCTATCTTTACCATTTCCCATGAAGATAATAATCTATCATTTTATTGATGTTCGCATGCTCCATGGAGTCATGAAGTGTTCATTTGTGGCACATCAGGTGCTACATTTGAAAGCAAAGTCCCATTTAAGCTTGGAAACAGGAAATTATGTGAAAATGTCATTTAAAGTACTTTTTTAATGGAATGTATTAACTGAACAACTCAGATATTTAAGGTTGTTACATAGCTGCATGTCAGGAGCTTTATCCCATCAGTAACATGCTGTAATAATGCTATAATAAAGCTATTTCTTAAATAAAACTCTCTCTGACACTAACGTAACATCACATGATTGAACATCACACTAAGTTATATGAGGTTTTTTTGTAACTGCCATTTATGAATAAACAAATGACATTATGATATTAATTTTTCAGTCTGAAATTTGTCATTTATTGTGCTGATTCCAGTTACACTAACATCAACATTTTATTCACACAATAATACTGACCTGCCAAGTCAAAGAAGTCATTAATTTTTAATAAGGTTAACTTTATCCCATACATTTTATGAGTCCAAACACGTTGACTTTTACAGTATATCTCTCTCTTCTGATGCTGTCACCGCTGTTCCACACAGTTTAAACCCCACAGTGACTCATATCCCAGGTGAAACCTAACAGAGAACCCACAGGATTATCCAAACAAAGATAGAATTGGGACATATGGATTAGCTATTGACCTATAATTCCCAGAGGAGTTCCCACCACTACTTATTTATTGGTAGTACCAGTTTACTAGTTTAATTTACTAGTTATTTATTTATGTATTATTTTATTTTTGCAAGATTTGGATTTTGTTTAGTTACTCAGCGCCATGTAGCTAGCAAATTGTCATCACAATTTTTGAGAAAAGAAATTCAAAGTAAATAAAATGAGGCAATTAAAAGGAAAAAAAAAACAAAAGTTGATTCTCATAATTAACAGCATCTGTAGTATATATCTTTGTCTACCCCCTGTTACCCTGTTGAAAAATAGAGTTTGTTCTCTCATTTTGATGCTATGTCATTTCAGGATAACTACCACTGCTGCTTGTATGATGGACCTGAGAAGGTATCCACTGGATGAGCAAAACTGCACACTTGAGATAGAAAGTTGTAAGTAATTGATTCATTACTTACCATAATGTGTTGTTTTCTTGAGTAATTTGTTTTCTTATCAGAGCTGAATTAATATCTCAACTTAGTTTAAAAGTTTAAAACTTTTAGGTATATGTTTAGCAATTTAAATATGTCCCTTTTAGCCCATGTTCTTCCTTTGTACTTTAATAGCAGAGTAGTAGGTAAAGTTAAAGTAACATGAGTGACTGTGCCATTTATTTAAAAACCAAATTTAATTTACGTCCAAACAAAAATGGTTGAAATTTAGCTTTAATAAGAACTAATGGTGAATAATGATAAATACATCTGAATGGCTGTAATGCGGCTAAAGTGCATTACACACTGAAAGGCGTACATCTGGTGTTGATGTATGAAGGGAATTATAGCATGAAGGTTTAAAGGACATCAGGATCACACAATACATTAATTTTAACACAAAGCATTAATGCACATATGTTTGCTGTAACAATTATCTGTTATTAATATTGCTGTTATCAAAGTTTTTCGATGATTACCATGTCAAACAATTTTATTTTGACTGGAACTTTAATTTCTGTATTCATGGCTAAAGGTACATGCAGCTTCATAGCTGCTTTACAAACTGTTCTCAGGAAACAGACTATTTGTCATCTAGCAGCCTGCTACAAAAGTGTCTGTGAGAGTGTTGTTGCAGTAATGCATAATTATTATATACCACATTGTCCATATCACAATGTTTGCTTGGTTCATGATAGGCATATAAACCTCCACAACTGCATTTCAGATGGCATCAAATTCTATATCTGTACAGAGTAAATTACAAATAAAATGTATGACCATTCTGAAAGATATTTATAGAAAATAATAAAGGGACAGAATAAATACTAATAAGAACATAATTAAAATCAATCTTGCTGTATGCAGTTAAAGAGTTACAAAATACAGCAAGACATATTCTGAAGTTGAAAAATATAATAAATACATAAAAAAAATATAATAAATATTTTTAATAAATAAAAAAAATAGATATATACGTACACACATTAAATACATACACACACAAAAGTAAATAAATAAACTGGGTGAATTATTTCGGGTATTCTGCACGTTTTGTCAGTTTTTGTCATTATTGTCATTTAGCCTCGCCTCTGTCAGTGCGCCCCAGGGCAGCTGTGGCTACAATGTAGCTTGCCATCACCAGTGTGTGAATGTGTGTGTGAATGGGTGAATGAGTGAATGTAGTGTAAAGCGCTTTGGAGTCCTTAGGGACTAAGAAAAGCGCTATACAAATGCAGGCCATTATCACTTAGAAAGTAAACATATTGCTGCATGTATCCCCCCCCCCGGATTAATTACAGTGACGTCTGAAAAGCACAAACCGATGAATTAGAGGAATACAAGTTTCTAATATTTTCTGAATTGGTATGAGAATGTGCTGTCTGATTTTATATTAGACTTTTGACTCGTGGTGAGGAGTAGCCCTTGTCACATTCACTTCCATAAAAGACACAGTGAAAAGACCATTGTCATTTTTTAAATATTTTGTTATAAACAGTATTCATAGTATTCATTGGACTCTGGTCCTTGAAAATGTGCTGGAGCCACTCTTAAAGTGTTGAGTTAAACCCCCAGTACCCGTTTTACTTCTGGGCAGCTTTACTTTCCATTACTGGTCTACTCCAGCTGGTCCGCCAGCCTTTGACAGTTCTCAGTGTTCTCATCCTGCTTCTTCTTTTCTATGTAGCCATAGAATTGCTAGATCTCACAATTATAAGTAGCCCCATGTCAGCCACCATGTCTGGTTGGTTAGTTAGAAGTTCTGTTGTTTCAAGTATTCAGAGCTGAATACTTTGAATTTACATGTATGAAATGTGCTATATCTTCAGCTCTTTGTCATGCCTTTCAGTGTATGTTGTCCCAGCATGCATCCTTAACACTGCTACTATGTGCTTGACAGTCTCCAGGGCACCTTTGCACAACTCTTCTCTGACAGAGTCCTACCTTCATGGATCTATTGTTAAGGGCCTGCTCTCAAGCTGTCCATCAGGACTGCCTTTTCTAGCCAGTGATAGGATTTCTTGATCTCAATCACTTCTTTTATCTGCTGATGATGCATGGGAGGGTTTGTATCCCATAGATTTTACTCCTCCTCTTCATTACTATATATCTTCTGCTGCCTAAGGCACTCTCATAGTAGTTCATCCCGAGTACCCATCTTCCTGATGTATTCAGAAATGTTCTGAATACATCAGGAAGATGTATTGGCTCTCACAACTGGATCTTGGCACTGACACCCGCTAATCCTCACCATCCTTCTTTTCATGGCTGGTGGAGTCTCGTGGTGCTGGACTTTGGATGAGACCATCAGTGCTCTCGGAGGTTTTTGTGTATTGATATTACTGGCATACCAACTCTTGTGGCCATTTTATTATTTACGCCAATATCTAGTTTGACATTGAAAGTGATGATGGTATGGGTCTTATTCCTACAATGGAACTGGTTTATCAGCACTTGTTATTAAGAGGCTTCATATTGTATATTGTCTTACTGTCTGTTGTCTATTTGCTGCTTTATCCACCAGTTCCTGGTCCTTTGACATTTTATTGTTCCAGTGCCCTTTTAAGCTTTGCTCATGTGGTGACTCATATGTGTGGAGCTTCCATGTTATGGAGAAGAATTTTATCTACCAGTTTATTACCTGCTATTTGTACGAATTATACCTCTGTGGGTATAAACATTCTGTGTTAGCCATTCTGAGTGAGTACCCATTGTTAGTCACTCCTGTGATCTTCGAATAGGAGTGGATCATGGCAGGTCCTTGTTGCTGTTTGCATACACAAATGCCGCATATCATCTATATATAGTTTGTTGTGCCAGGGGTACAGACAAAAAAAAATACTATAATAAAATCTAGATGGGAACATGGCGTATATTTGTACTGCAAATGCAACCTCATTCTTTGTAGTGTCCACTTGAACAAATTGAGTTCAGAGAATGATGGTAAACAACTGAGGGGAAGATGGAGAGGAGTGGAGCATTAGTGGAGCACATATGAGCTCACCTCACAATATGTCTAGTCATCAGTACCACAAGCACACTTCCTCTCTTTTATTGTGGTTGGAGGGTTTTTTTCTCTTAGGAAACTAGCTGGATATTACTAACTCTGGCTGTGCTCATCCATATTATGGATATAGTTGTGTATGTGTAATTATCAAAGCCACTAAAAGATGTCCAAAATACCCAATAGAGAAAAAATAAGGTTTAAAGGACACCCAGTGATAATATAAAGGGGTAGACTGCTGGTTTCCATCCATCTATCTCTTTTATAAATTCATCAGTGTTTTTTTCTTTCTTACTCTGTATGTGTCGTTCCATTATCCACTTTACTTTCAAGTCAAACTTTTTGTGATTAGAGGCAAACGTAAAACCACCGATTTACCAACTTTTATTCGTGCTACAGCAAAAGTGTGCCATAACAAGTAGAACATTTTTTGGAACAGTGGGCACTTTCTCAGCATAACAAGAGATAACGTTAATTAATCTGTTACCGTACACACAAATCTCAAAGTATTTATCATGCTTCAGTTTTACTTCGATCCTATGGAAAAAAATTTTTGTATCAGATTACAAAATTGAGAATATTATTGAAGGATTTTCTTGCATTTGAAAATGCCATTCCCACATTATTTATAATGCTCAGTGTCACTGTTACAGTAATATATAGTGTATATGCTGCTGCATAGCCCTACCTTCAAAAGGAAACTGATCTGATCAAACGCTACAACACCGACTTCATAACAACAATAGCTGTGAACCTTTTCAATAAATCATTCCAAGATTTGGATCAGTCGGCCGTTAATCATTGAACACTAGCCAAGAAGCATTTTTTGGCCCCCGTGTAGCAGCTTTGATTTTACAAAACGCATGTATGGCTCTACAGAAGAAAAACCAAAAAAGCCAAAACATAAAACAAACTAATTAAGACAGCTATGTACGTATTAGATCACTTTTGCATGTACTGTGGGGAAAGTAAAAGGCACATTACATTTGTTGTGTCAGTCGATGTGTGCTCACAATGAAACTATCATTTCATTACAGCATGTCTGCCAAGTTATAGTTATATTTTCTGCACCAGCGATCCCCATCATATGGACAGCCACTTCCACTCTATCTCTCTGTTGCCATCACTGCTTATCAGAGCCCATTTTAGAAACGGCAGACATTCTCTGGGGTGTGAATGGTTTCCACACTTGGGCTTACATGGCTTATTTATTTATCTTATCTTTAGATGTTCCGCCCCTGTCCAGGCATCCAGTGAGCTGCAGCTTGCTGTATACTGCAAAACTTTAAAGATATTTTTTAATTACCAGGAATAACATTAAAGTCGCTTTGAACTTTGTAAAATCAAAAGTTCATCGAAGACATATTTAAAGTGGAGTATCCTTCTCAGCTTCACTAGCAGACATTTGTCGGGGTGGGGGTGGATTTCAAGTGTCGATTTTTGTGTGAGTGTGATGGTGATGGGTGTGAATGTGTATGTGGACATGTGTTTATGCATGCATCACCGAATGTCTTTTAATATGTATTAAGTTGACATGCATTTTATCTTATAAACTGTGGGGAAAAAAATCATTCATTGAGAACACACCACATCTTCCTATTTTGACTTAAAGGTTTTTGAGAGGCTATATTAGCGTGTATCTGTATATGTTCACACACATTTTCCAAGGCTCTGTGCTTTCTGAAATAAATGCTTGGTGACTTTTAATCATATAATTTTCAATAAACAGTCAACATTTTAGGGAGTCACAGGATCTTTCAAAGTATTCTTAGTTCGAATGTTTGCAAAGGCCAAATGCGTATACAAGTTTTATTTATTATAGATTTAGAAAAAAAGTACAGATGTGAAGAATAACATGATTGTTTTGTTTTCTTTCTTAATGCTTTTTCATGACCTTGCATGCCAGTGGTATTTATTATATGTATTAGAACTTGGTATTCTTTTATAATAAGTATATAAAAGAATAAAAAAAAAACTTTTTATTATCCCTGATTATGTTCTGCTCATAGCAATATCAAAGCCAGCGTTTTATCTCCTTCCAAAATCCTTCTTTGCCCATTAAAGCAAATCAACTGAAACATTATTTCATAAGCTTGATAAAAATGCCTGGAGTCAGATTTGGTCAGGGAGATATGCCAGAGTCCCAGTTAAATAGCTTTAGTATTGTATTTCTATCTCCTCTGATGTTATCGTGAACAATTTCATTTATTTTTGGTCTGGCGGTGCGCTCTGACATTGGAATCCATAAGAGAAGGTTTTGTGCTAGTGTAAAATAGATTTCGTCACCCCATGTTTTTTATATTATTTAAAACTTATTGTTGTTTTTATCTAAGTTCTATAATCTTGTGCCAATTAATAGAAACAAAGCTAAGTTTTTATGTCACCATTTTGTAATTAATAGATATACTCAAGTAATTATTTATTTTGTGTCTCTTACTATATTCCTTATAGTTAATTTCAAACAGGATAGGAATGAAGACAATCTGAATGTGCTAAACACTTTGACACAATAACTTCAGTATCAAAGTCAAACAAAATTGCAAAGTCAATTTGTGGGTTAAAGCAACAACCAGTTGAATAGGTAGTTAAAAACTAAGACATAAGAGTACTGGGTCTAACTTCTAGTCATCTATACTATTACACTACAGAGGTGTGTGTAGTCCTTGTGTGTTGACAGTTTTTTCTAACATGCCCCCATTCAGTCATTCACTTCAGTCATGCAATAGCTCTGAGTGTGTCCACAACACAGATTGGTAATTACTGCTATAACCTCATATTGTCAATTCAGCATATGCACTTGGATCAGAAAGTTGCATCCACACACTCTGGTTGTCTAGGTAACCCTCTGAAAGATATCCTTTGCTCTCATTGGTTGTCACTTTAATTAATTTGTAATTGTTTGAAGTTGCTTCAAGAGTGGACATAGCTTAAAAGCAACGTTGATTTGCTTTGTTCCAAGATTTATGATTATATGTACATAATTTATAAGAAAAAAATTTGATAAGTCATTTTGCCCCTTTGTGACAAAAATAGTGAAAATTAGGCCATATCTCAGGGTAAATCGAAGTTTTACTAGTTACATTCTAGAAAACAGCAAATGTAAGCATTCATCAAGTTCACAGTTGATGTTATAGTTGGATAATGTTAAGACATATTTGAATTCCGAATTTCTGAAATCTCAATGCAAAGATCATGGTGCTATGCTGACTGGAAACCTGTTGCAGCAATAAGATGGACAAGCTGAGAGTGGTGATTAAGATCCAGAAGGAATACTGAGAATGTTGCTTTGTGTTCTTTGCAGTAATGGATTACATGGAGTAATAGAGAAACGTAGAGGAATTGCACTCTTTATGAATGAAAAGTTCACCAAAAGTATTTACATATCCACATCAACAACAGGCTAAAGTGGAAGACCAACAGAGAGGCTGTACAATGTTACTGGGGATTTTTTACCAGTGTGTTGTGGTGAACACACAGTTCTGAGCTGTGGTCATTGTTTGATTAAAAAAGCAAACAAACACACACTAGCTGTAATCAAGCCTACAATGTGATATCCATCTGTACTTTTAATTATCCAGTGGAAACATCCTTAAGAGTAAGAATATGTTTCATGTCTCCTGTCATGTCATGAAACACTATTAAATTATAATGTTTTCAGTCACTAAGCCTTTGCAGATGAGCCAATGGAACTGGATTCATGGACTCATGGATTTACTGTACAATTTGAACCCAAGTAGAGTTTCTTCAATTGGAGTTTTTGTCACTTAAAAAAAATGCATCCAAAATTAAATTATTTCTGTCTGCCCCTGACCAGACCTGACTTCATTATTTCCTTATACTCTTCACTCAATGGATACTCTTTTTTTTTCTGAAGAGGTCATTTTACCATTCCTTCTTTGGAAACTTTTTTAAAGAAGAATGACCAAAAGTCAGATAAACATTAACAACAACAAAAAAACCCCAATAAATAAATGAAAATAAAAAGCAGACAAAGAAACCTCCATCAATCTCTCCTTAGAGCTTGTTCCTGTGCTGCCATCATTAGTGCCTGTGTGCTGTCTTTCAGTCGACTTTTGTCCACCCATTGGTAGGTTTTCTCAATATCAGCCACTTCTTCTACCTGCCAGTGGTGCATGCAGTGCAGGGGCAGGGCCTTACATGATATTTCCTCCTCTTGCTCCTCTTCTTTCTCAGGTTTCTGCTGCCTAAGGTATTCACTAAGTAGACGGTCGGTTGTGGCCATCTGCTTGGATTGTTGCTGTTCCATCCTGCATGTTGGTTCTGACAGTCCTCGCTCACCTTCCTTCCACTTAGTGTACAGTCTCAAGATGCTAGATTTGGGGTAAACCATCCATACATGATAGGGAGCTTTCTTTTCTTGCTGTCAATGGCTTATATCTCCTCCTTTGGCCAGCTTATTATCACAGCAGGATGACAACCAGTAGGACATAGGCGCTGATTGCCTGGATGTTGTTCTTCTCTGGACTTTCCTTACTCTTTGCAGGAACTTGATGGTTGCAAATTTCCTAGCGGCCTCCCAGGTACTTGTAGTTGTCCTCAGTGTTTGTGGTGTTGCCTTCTGGTAGTACAGTCCCCTCAGTTCTGACTACCTTCCCTCTCTTTGTTGGCACATGGCTTCAGTCTCTCTGGTATACCTCTTCAAGCAGCTGGCCAAGGCTGTGAGTCTTTGCTTGACAATTTCTCAGGCCTCAGGTATGGGCAGCTTGCTGCACTTCTTAGGCTTCCATTTCTTCATTTAGCAGCGCCAGTAGTTGCCTAATCTTCCTCCATGCTACCTTTATCTTGAGGGAGGGTACTGCTCCTTGTGGCTGTTTATCTTGTAGCCAAGCATCTCAGTGATCACTGTTGCTGTAGTGTCAGAGTAGGGATTGTCCATCTTCTAGTAGACCTTCAGAAGGTACTTCACGTAGTCTTGGTAACCGGCCACAGATGGTCCAGGTTTTTTAGTTTAGCTATGATCATAGCTCTCTCTCTCTCTCTCTCTCTCTCTCTCTCTCTCAGATCAGCTGCTCTCACACTCTCCACTTTTAGTCCACATATAAATGCATTTGGTGAAAACAGATTTGATGAAAATAGATGCCAAGTTTTATGTTTGTTCCTGATATTAAATATTTAATTGCTCAAGAGGAAAAACATAATATAGCTGGCTCAAATTTATTTAGCCAAATATGGGTTTCACACATGTACGTTATTGGATGTTGTATTATATGCTTTGTTTCTTTCTATAATTTAATGCTTTCATGCTTTTACCACAGTGCAGTTATTGCACAGTAGTGAGAGATGTAAATTGTAAGGGTATCTTCATGTTGAGATGGCTTTGAATCAGATTTTAACATGCAGTAATTGCACTACTGAGCTTTACTTGTGTAACTAACAGAATTAATATGTTAGTTACACAAAAAAAATGTAATAACCAGCATTAGTTCTTTCAAGGTTGCACTATGGAGAACTCTTAGATGTGTGGTTCAAGGAGTGTTAACAGCACAAAAGTAGATTGTTTTGATTAGAAAATAATAACAGGTAAACAAACCCACAACTTAAAAACATGTCAAAGCGTATATACACTATGCAAGCATTGTGAGGAGAAGGATGCAAATGTACAATTGCATATTTCAACTGCACATGCTTTTACAAAAAAACATTCAATGGATATATGGAGTTTTTCTTGTGGACTGCCATGAATTTTTAAGCAGTAAACCAAAGCCCAGTGACTGCATCTGAGGTCAAAAGACTGTAAACTGGGTGCAAATGCATACCTAATCATTACTAATTAAATATACAAGAACTGCACAAGAATCACATGGGACAGATTATGAACAGATATAGTATGGAGACCTTATTGTCAATCAGTGATTCTTGTTCTCTGTACCGTCTTGCAGATGGTTACACTACAGATGACATTGAGTTCTACTGGCGAGGAGGACATAACGCTGTGACAGGAGTAGACAAGATCGAACTTCCCCAGTTCTCCATTGTGGATCATAAGCTCATTTCCAAGAATGTTGTCTTCTCCACAGGTAACAATCACGATTCATTATCATTGTTACTATTATTACTAGTAATTTTACTTTATTATGATATCTCTTCATGTCTGTATATGCATGAAATAGTTTGGATTATCAGTACTGACTTATTTCATTGTTTTACGGAGCCCCGTAAGGGACACTGGAAAAAAAATAAAATAAGATGAACTTTTGCGAGATCTCGCAAAAGTTCCAAAGCACTGCATCCTTCGGAGGCCGCATTTGTAGACCGGTTACGTCACAGGTCAGGTGTATCCTTCATTCCCAGAATTCATAGCGCGGCCCAGCCAATTCCAGTTTCCAACAATGGCGGCAGCTACTTCGTTTTAATATTACTCTTAATATGCTTTCTAGGTCACAAAATAAACTTTTAACATATTTTCAGGCGAGAATGTAGCTATGTAAACTTCAAATATCTGCTCGGGTTATCAAGACATCACATATTTGCAAAAGTGCTTCGACGTTTTCAGAGACGTCTTTTACCCACTAGCTCGATCAAAACAGCGGACTTCCCATACATCGTTTTCAAACCCCCGCGGTCCGCGATCAAGCTGATGGGTAACCAACGTCTCCAAAAACGTTCGGGGCACGTTTACAAATACATGATGTAATGAGTAAATCGGTTTGTTTTCACTCAGCTGAATAAACATCAAACAGAAAACTGATTAAACAGAAGTGTGAGATGGTAGCAAATTTACTCCAGTGTCCTGTTATATTTTAGATCGCAAGGAGCAGGCGGCTGAGTTTATTCAACTCCACTGAAACAGCTGGTGATGCAAATCTGAAGGCTAGACCGTCCCATTTCACAAGCCTCGCACTTCTGGCCTTCGAAGGACCCGGCCCACGTAGACCGCGAAGGCTGGGTCCTACAAAGCATGCAGCCTAGGTTTGCGAGATCCCGCAAAACTTTTGCGATGATACCATGACATTTTAACAGCAAACAAAAGAGAACACTGCCTGATATAATGAAATATTCATATCTTTAAGTTTTTCATATTCATGATTTTGTCATGCAAACAAACATTTGTATGTGGGACAGTGACTTTTTTTGGTATCTAGTGATAGCTGCTGTACTGAATGAGAGCGTAATGTAAATTCAATATGAATGTTGCAGCTGCAGCAATAAAAACTTGTTTTGTCTGCACACACTGCTTGTGTGTGTATGTATGAGCATTGGAGTGTGTTAGTATACTATTACTATGCGAGAAACTTTACCCAGTGTCTACCTGAAGCGTGCTGGATTTTATTACCTGCTACCGAAATGGGGAATTCACCTGGTGTCAGACATTCACTGGCTATAACTTGGTTATACTGCTGTCATAATTATAGTGCTAGTTTGAAAAACTCAGTAATTGATTAAATTTGAACTAAAAGAGAAAAAAAAGCTCAAAGTTGTAGTTGGACAATTGTAGTAAGACTTTATTGTATACCAAATTTGCAGGCAATCTATCACATATATGTTGACATTTCAAATAACATGCTATACAGGAATAACCTGGATTTGTCCTCGTTGATTGGTTTCTGTATTTTTTTGTTGTTGCTAATATTCACTTTATTTAGATATGTTTTTACTGTATTCAATAGCTTCCAAAAAAACTAAAATGTCCATGTGCCGGTAGAGTAAAAGTCACCACAAAACACAATTTAGTCAGGAGTTGCAAAGATTTTCCATCTGGCCTGACAGAACAGCACTGTCATTGACAGAACCACATGATCAACATGGTCCCAAACCCCTGTTTTCCTAATGAGAGGAAGCATGATTAAGCCTTCAGTTTTTTAAGCTTTATCTGTAGTGTCTGCCATGATCTTTTTTTAAGGAAGACATTAAAAAACAGATGCTCATCAGTCAGTGATAATGGAAAGAACAAATTTATCACTTGGATCAAACTAATTACTGATGATTGTGTTTAGATTCTTTGCTACACACCAAATATCTGTGGGGTTTCACATCTTTTCTTTTTAAAATTATTTTGAAATTATTATTATTCTCTTTTATCCACAGGTTCTTACCCTCGTCTGTCTCTGAGTTTTAAGCTGAAGAGAAACATTGGTTACTTCATCCTACAGACATATATGCCTTCTATTCTCATCACCATCCTTTCCTGGGTCTCCTTCTGGATCAACTACGATGCCTCTGCTGCCAGAGTGGCTCTAGGTAAGGTTCATAAAACAATAAATATGCTCATAAAATATGTGAGGGGAATATGTAGTGCCCGACCTGTGTGCTTGCTGTACTAAATACAAAAATGAAGAGCATGCACGTGACATTCTCTTGTTCATCTTTTCTCATTTTATCTCTTCAGTTGGTTATTTGCTTCATTTTGTGAACGTTTTGAACTATGCACATAGACCACACTGTTACTGTGTCTTTTGCAAGTATTGTGGGTGTTAATGGGTCAAATATTAATCAAGTATAGGGTTAAATCATAGAACTATATTGATGGTTGACTAGGCTGATTTGTTCCTACTTTGAAACCAGAAACCGTCTGTTCTTTTTTTGGGAGCCGCAATTTCCCCCAGTCATCCTTGATTATGTAAATCCCATGTTGCCTGGGAGATTTGTAACGAGCTACTCTGTGTTTATCAGTGGTTCACTGTCTTCTTTTTACCCAATTCCATTTACTCAGCTTCATCTATATTTCTAACCCAACCCTCCCTTTTGTCAACAAGGCAATTTTGCTGATTGACGACTGGGCTATATTTAGTGGTCCAGGGAGAAGGCATGCATTTGATTTAATGAAAAAAGTTAATGCTTTATAATAGAGGCAGGTCAGAGTTGGTAAATGTTTGGTCACCTCCTTCGCCATACTAGATTCAGGATCCACTTTATCCTGACCTCCTTTCGGGCATTAAAATGGACTTGTAAAGGCTAAATCACATGATCACTATGTGCAAAAATCCTTTGTTGTTATTGTTAAGCTCTTATCGCAACAGCTTGGGAAAATTGCCTGAATCCTATTTTGACCACTGGTCACCTGAGAGCTTTATGACAACTCAATATTAATTTTCTCCAACTCTATCAGGATGCGCCTCAAAATGTTTTTAGCATTTTAAAGCCTGGATGCAATGACTAGCACAATTTAAATGCTATAAAAATCAAATTAGATATATAAAAAGAAGTGAAATAAGTTGATGATGTTGCTCGTTTTGAATGTGATGCATTAATATATACGGTGGGGGGAATTATTATTTGATTGTCTGCTGAATTTCTAAGTTTGCTCGCTTACAAAAATATGAACAGTGTCTCATTTTTATGGTATTTTTATTTGATCGGGACAGACAAGATACCATGGTCCTACAGAATATTGTAAGGTCAAGTCATTTGACCTCTGATCTCAGTTTTACATTTCACATCTTCCTTTATTTCAGGTTTACCCCCGAAATGTGTTATATCTTTAAAGAAAGTATTGGCAAGAGAAAGCAAATATAGAAATATACTGTAATGTAATATATAATGAAGTTACTCATGACCACTTATATACAAAGTAAAGCTCATTGTGTGTTACCTACTCCTACATAATGTTTGTGTAATCAAAGTAAACACCCATCATGCTGACCTTAACACATTTTACTGTATGACAAACTTCTTAAAGTATGTTAAGAAAACAACAAAATAAACTAAATAAATATATACTGAATATACACTGTTTGTGTGCACAAACTTGGCCAAACAAAGATAATTCTGATTCAGATATACAAAACACAATACTATTCTATTAAAATGAAATAATCCCCATACAGTGAGCTGCCTTTCATAGTACTTGATGTTATTTTTGCTGTTGTTGTTCATATTGTTATTTAATTTAAATACAGCATTTAAGTGGTTGTTAAATGAATGTATTCTAATTTATTTATATGTTACTCACTACTTTAGAAATTTGGTTCCAATTGTTCACTAGAATTTAAATAGTACTGCTTATTTGAACATGCAGGGCTTATGTAGGAAAATACGTAAGCACTCTAATTTAATAATTTTAGTAAGTTCTCATATAAGCAGGAATCTGGCTTCTCTTATCATTTTGAATTTCCTTTACATGAATAGAACAGTGCTAATGTAAGCCCAACACATGTGCATCCAAGAGCTAACATTATGTTAAAAAGAAAAAAAAAGCCAGGTACTAACTCTTGCAGGGGTTTATGTGCCATGCATACCATATATCTTCCAATAGTAGCCCCGGCGTTTATTCAAAAAATTATTCGCCCGGCCCGGCGTTTAAAAGAGAGACCGGCTCTTATTCCCTCTCAGACG
>VURO01019038.1:54191-74061 GCA_015108175.1 Pelvicachromis taeniatus
GGCCCAGCGTTTAAAAGAGACCGGCGGTTGTTGGAGACCGGCTCTTATTCCCTTCTCAGACGGAATCATCACGGAAGTGAGAGGGAAAGAGGACCCAGGCGTGGCTTTTAGACAGAGGTGAAAAGACGGTGCGTTTACTTACAGTGCTCCAAAATGTATTCCAACAGTTCACAAATAATGCAGTTCCCAATAGTCCTTTGCTCCAGAGTGTCTCGTTGTCTGTGGTGGCCCAGTGCACGAGTGGTGCTCCCCGAAACTTCTCTCCTCCCGACTCTCCAGGAGAGGATGTAACAGACCAGAAGATCACAGTTAGCAGGTTCGCTAGCCGACAGTTCCAGTTCAGTGTAATAATCCCACTTCAACGGTATGATTGGAAACAACTGGTCGAGTGATGAGGCGCGGGACAACCAACGACAGCGCGGAGGGACTTCCGGGTCAAAGGTTGCCCGTTTACTATTTGAGCCCAGCGTCTATTTGTCGTGACATGTTTTCAAACCGGCGTTTATTAGAAACGGGCGTCAATAAGAGACAGGCCACTACTAGAAGATATACGGTAATAAGCAAATTCTCAACACATTGATATGCACAGTCTGACAGTTACTTCTGACTTTTGAAAACTGTCTACAACTTTTGTCGATAGGAGCTCTCTACTAATGAACAAGATCAAGGTTGATGTTTGAATTTCAAAATACTCCACTTCAGATAAATGTCCTTCCTCTAAAGCATATTTTTAAAATCATGGGGCAAACCCCTTGCTTTCACTGATCAAGGCCACCTAATCAATTGAGTCGGCAGCCAGCGTTTGGAGACATTTGAGCCAATGATGGACAGCAAGTCACTGAACAAACCACAATCCGTCTTGGACAACCCATCACACCAGCTCCATTGCACACTAGAAAACTGGCAGTGCTCATTCTCCCACAGACTTATTCAGCCCTGCTGCCACAAAGGACGCTTCGGGAAATCGTTCTGTGTTTTCTCTGTAAAACTTTACAGCAGCTTTCCTTTTTGTAATAAGTGAACAAAACTGTCAGGACATAAGCTTCATCACGTATTTCTATATTATGCTCCTCTTGCTGACATTTTTTTTTAAAGATTTATATAATACATATTATTGATTAGCTCTGCTATTTGCAAGAATACTAATTTCCACAATCTTAGTCTTTTTTTCATATTTACTTCCTTTTATTTTGTCACGATTATTAAGAACATTTGTCACTTCCCTATATTATATAGTAAGTCCTTCACTATAAGCATGTGATTCTTTCACAATGTTATTATTATTCCTTCCTTCTTGAGTTATTGTACTCACAAGGCTTTTAGAAAACTTGACCTTTGACTTTGACATTGAGGTTCAAGGTCACTTAGATTTGAACTTTGAGATTATTAGTTTATGATTTACCTATGGTATCAATTTGGAAAACCCCCATTTCCACATTCATGAGTGATCGCATTGATAAGATTTTCAGAGAAGTAGACCTTTGACTCACAGTCACCTGGAATCAAACTTTTCCAAGATTTGTCGTAGATTTCTCTATGGTGTGGCTTCTTTCTTGAGTTATCACATTCACAAGATTTTCTGAAAGCTCTGACCTCTGACCTTGATCTTGAGGTCAAAGGGCAAAATTGCAGTTTTAATCTCTGACTATTGAATTTCTTTTTTCTTTGGTTAAGGTATTACCACTGTGCTGACCATGACTACCATTAACACTCACCTGAGAGAAACGCTCCCCAAAATCCCATATGTCAAGGCCATAGATATGTACCTCATGGGTTGCTTCGTCTTTGTTTTCCTGGCTTTGCTGGAGTATGCCCTGGTAAACTACATCTTCTTTGGTCGGGGCCCTCAGCGTCAGAAAAAGGCAGCAGAGAAGACAGCTACAGCCAACAATGAAAAAATGAGAATGGATCCAAACAAGGTAACTATCTAATAGCTTAGCTTGTCCCTGTAGTTTGGTGAACTACCTGCCTACCAACATTTAGAAAGGACTTGAGTCCAGTATACTCAACGCATTGGTCGCTTTGCACAACATATTTGACATCTTCACACAGCCACATCCATTTATGCTTGCCTATGGTTAGGTTCTTACTGCAGTTTTCTCCTGAACGATAGGTGTTGGCACTCAGATAATACCTCCAGTCTCATCTTTTCAAACTGCTGCAGCATCTCCCTTTGTATAATGTGTGTATATCTCTGGCCTTCATCATCAAAATGGTGATAAGAACCAATGTGATGCATGATACCCTTGTGTCTTCAATAGAATAGAATAGAACACAATAAACCTTTATTATCCCACAAATGAGAAATTTGAGTGTTACACAGCTCTTATAGCAAGACAAATATAAAATATAGGATGAAGACACAAAATGGTCCTATACACATAAGCAACCGAAATTCAAATGTACAGATAAAAATGTACACAGATATGTATAAAAAGTGTGTGGGTGTAAAAGTCTACTGCTGAACAAGCTGTTCAGTGCTCGTACAGGCTCATGCAAGGGGTGGGAGGTGTCATCCATGATGGATGTTAGCTTAGACAACATCCTCTCCTCCCCAACCTGCGCAATGGACTTCAGCGGACAGTCCAGGACAGAGCTGGCCCTCTTGACCAGTTTGTTCAGTTTCCCCCTGTCACTCTCTGGCTTTCCACCACTCCAGCAGACCACAGCATAAAAGATAGCAGACGCCACCGCAGTGGCATAAAACTTTCTTAGAAGAGTCCTGTTCACCCCAAAGGATCTCAGCCACTGTAGCAGGTGGAAACGACTTAGACCCTTTTTGTAAAGTGCATTTGTGAACCAGTCTAGTTTGTTATTGAGGTGAACACCCAGGTATTTCGACTCCTCCACCGTTTCAATGTCCAAACCCTGGATGTTCACTGGTGTAATAGGGGGTGACTTCTTGCTGAAGTCAATCACCAGCTCCTTCGTCTTGCTGGCATTGATGCGAAGATGGTTCTGTTCAGACCAGCTGACAAAGTCATTGATGACCCTTGTATTCCAGTTCGTTTCCCTCCGACAACTGACCCACAATGGCGGTGTCAACTTCTGGAGATGGCAAGCATCTGTGCTATAACTGAAATCTGCAGTGTACAGGGTTGCAACTTGGTGTCAAATTGACGTCAACTTTGTTGTATAATGCTGCTCGGCCACAACAAGAGGACAGGTATAATGGGGCCCTTATTCAGAATCATTGGTTTTCAGAAAAATGTTTACATATGCAATTAAAACTAGAAATTTAGGAATTCTGTTCTGTTAACCATTTAGGTTATGTCTACATGGAAATGCTAGAAGATAGTTATTTCATAAATTGTAAAATTTAACAATAAGACACATTTTTTTAATCCAGCCCATCAACTGAACCACAGCAATATTGTTTTGTTTGCATCTGCTTGCAGTGGCTTGTGGGGAATGTAGTTGGCAGAGATGACACGCTGTATGCAAGAATGAAACAACGTGATATGGATGGCCATGAGTCAATGTGGGAACCAATCTTTGTGGATGATGCAGCAATTGGGCTTGGCGATCAAAAAAATAAGGTATCTGAAAATCGTGTGAAGGTGATTTCAAATTAGTTTTGTGCCAGTGTCTCAAAAAAGCAAATAAACAACCAACACTACATAAACCTGACTCTAATAAACTTTACTCTTTTACTTGGGCAGATGGACCCACATGAAAACATCCTTTTGGGCACTCTGGATATTAAGAACGATATGGGTGTTTCAGAACTGGCTCTGGGTCTCAATGACCCACGGAATACCATGTTGACATATGACAGCTCAGCTCTACAGTATCGCAAAGCAGGGCTGGCCAGGCACAATTTTGGCCGAAATGCACTGGAGCGTCATATGACTCAAAAGAAAAGCAGACTACGGAGACGTGCTTCACAGCTAAAAATCACCATCCCTGACTTGTCTGATGTAAACTCTATTGACAAATGGTCACGGATGATCTTTCCAACAGTTTTTTCTTTCTTTAATGTTGTTTATTGGCTTTATTATGTTAATTAGGATTTTAAAAATGTGTGAAAAAAAAGGACATTAATGAGGGCAAGGCCAAACAGCAAATATGTTGCTAATTTTGTCTTTGTATCTTGTTTGTTTTCTATTCATGCGATCGTATAATTGCTAGACTGAATCGGTAAATTACGGACTGGATCTGTCATAACTTGGAATAGAACATTTGCTGGCTTACACGTGAAAACCTTACACTAGAGATTACAAACATAAGGTGCCTGTTCCTGAGTATTTGTTTAACATTTTATGTATTATGGGATGTGTGCATCTTTCCGTTATGTAAAATGTTTGCGTTTCTTATGTTTTTATTATTTTAGATTTACAATAAACAGTAATTGCCAAACTGTTATATAAATGAGATATGAATGGATAGGCTGACACTTTATAATGACCATTTACTTTTACCAATACTACTTAAAAGTGCTTGAAGCAAGTTTCAGGTTAATAGGGCTTTCTATCTCAATTATATCAAAATATCATGTTTATATGGGACACAAGGGCCTGAAATTCATATGATTTGTTCTTTTTTTTTTAAGATTTAGTTATTTAAAAAATCATTTTCAAAATTAACAGAACATTCCAGATTGATTGAGTAAGTTTGCATGTTAAAGGAAATACAGTGAGTTTATTATGATTGTTGTGTGCTATCCACTGTGTCAGACACCCAAGGGAACAAACAATAATATTTCTGTTATTCACCTAAATGAGATTTACCTTAACAGATGCATGACAAAAGGATGATCCAACATAAAATCTATTAAGAAGGTGCTGGGCCACCATGTGTCATGCAAATCAATTTAATACATTTTCACATTCATTCCCTAATTCTGTGGAACTCTGCTGGAGTGACATATTCTCTTAGTTGTATTCTAATGAACCAAAATCTCCTTTTGGTTTATTGGTTGGTAGGTTTTTGGACCACCTTCCCACAAAATGCCACTATCAGCAAAACAAAGCCACCGGTTCTCCTCACTTCAGTGGTCAATGACTTCATTGTTTTTCCTTTAATTTGTTTCGTATCTGTTTATAGTTGTAATTCTTAATACATGGGTTTGCTTTAAATTGATTGATGATATAATGATTTTTTCTTGTTTTGTATGAAAAAAAAGAACAATCGGTGAAATTAAAAGGGTGTCTGTGTTCCCTGGAAAGAATAGAATTTATAAATATACAAACATTATGTCATTGTATTAGCAACTAACACCACTATTTGAGTATTTATTTTGACTTTTCTGTTTCCCGTGTTTGACTCAAATGTGTTTATTTATTCATCTTAATCCCGAGCCAGACTTGTATACTGTATATGGGTGTAAAATAATCATGCATTGTTTTTACATTGAAAAATATTTTGACAATCACAAATTACATAGCTGTCAATACAAGATGAATTTAAAACAATGACAAAATACTTGCTAACAGTACTGACCAGAAGGTGATATTTATGTGGAACAAATGATTATGCACAAATGTTGTTATAAGCCATAGAGGCTCAATAGTTCTTCTAACATCTGGTGCTCATAGGAGTGGTTTTAAGAGAAACCTTATTGATCATTTAACACTATATATTTCAATTTGCAACAAGTTAAAATTTAAAACAAACAAGGTAAGCAATACACCAGTTTCAAAGTCCCATTCCTGTAGCCCTGATATAATATCTAGATCGTCAAATTGCGGTGTTAAAAAAAAAATAGAGGTAAAACAAGAGAAGCAAATCCTCACATGCGAAATTATACTTACATAAACTTTGTTAAATATAGTGTAAGGGGAAAAAAGTGACTTCAGATATTTACCTAAAACACAATCTTGGCACATATTGCTGAAGTCCTCTGGAGTGTTATTCATTTTGAGTCTTAAGGCATGAGTGAACACTCCAAGCTTCAATATGTTAATGTTTAATCAAAGTGTGGTCAAATACAGTTATGACCCACTGCATGCTCTGTGTAGAAGTAAATCCTTGATTTTTTTTTCTAATTACCCAAATGTTCACTCCATTTTTGTGTTTAATTCGCTTCACAAATACATAAACATGATGTTTACAGATTTATAAAAACAAAATATGTCTTAATAGTTAACGTTGATGTTATTAAAAATACAATATTCTTTTCTAGAAATAATTTAGTTAACCATTATAGTCACTCTCCAGCAGCTCACAAACGAGTTAGACACACTTTTAATTAACAATAAAGTGCAGATTCAGCTTTGGTATTTACATGTTAATTATCAAAATAGTCAATTTCACACTGCTTTTTTAAGATTGAAAACTGTGCGTTGTAAGTGAAATATTGTATTTTTGTTCAGTGGTTATGGTAAATGTGTCACAAAATTTGTCATCTTTGTTGTTTTAATATATCTTTCTATCTCTCTTGCTCTCTTTTTGGGTCACTTTTAGAGAGAGCTACTAGAAAATGATTGTTGGTGTAAATCTCTGAGGAGTTCAACAAAACATTTGGGAACATGTTCCAAATACATATTTAAATATGTATATAGCAAACATATATATTATTAATCAGAAATTGAAACATAATAATACATATTAATAAGTACATATGAACTTTCTACAGAATGAAAAAAAAAAGATTTTCAATAGTATTTATACTTTAAAATGGAAAGAGAGAAAGCAAAGGCAGATGTAATGTAAATAATCTATTCAACAATGTCACTTGATCACTTTGATCGTATGCTATTAATCAGAGAATGAGTATTTGTTTTTGCCAAAATGTAAACATGTCTTCATGAATGTAGTTGATGTTCCTTTGCAGGGTGTTTTTTGCGATAATGTTTCAGCAATTGTATAAGAGAGATTTTTGTACAAAAAAATTAGCTAAACACACCTTACTCCACACCACCACTAACACAAAAACACACAAATACGAAAGGTCATGAGGCTAATAATGCCTTGTATCAGACCAAAAGTCAAACATCTCAGGTCAGCACAGTTCACACTATTAACAACACCGACTACAATATAATTGTACTTTTGAAAAAAAAAAAAAGTAGCTTGGTGCATTTGTTTTATCTGTTCTCCCTGTAATTTATTTTCATTCTCCTGTTTAATATAAGTATCATGACACAGTACAGTACACAGTAATTATATTGGTATGGTACAGTATTTGAGCATAACCACAATCTAGACATGGAAAATATATTAAAAAAAACAATAATAAACAAAGTTATTCTATCCACCTCAGCTGTAGACATGTGTGAAGATAACTCAGATTTTAAAAACAAATCTTAATAACAGTGCTGTATATGACATTATGTATCTGAGTATGAGTGTGGGTAGTGGGTGCATGTTGGCCAGATAGCAATGCATTTCCAAAGCACAGTTTGGATGTGTGTTTGTACTTCACAGCACTTTTTTGTTTCATATATTTTTATACTTCTATATCCCAATGTAAAAATGGCAAAACCCATTTTTCTCTAAACCTTGTAAAACAAGTTTTAGCATTTTTCATATTTATACAATGCTTATTGGTTGCATTGTCCCTTAGGGATAGTGAAAATGTAATGATTTGTATGATAATGAAATGCTGTCAAGATACCTTGTTTAAAATTTAATTCATATAAAATACCTGGTTGTAAATGGTTTGAAAATGGCTTTTTTTTTTTTTTTCTTAATTCCTGGAAAGTTAAGGTTTTTGGAAATTCTACATTCTACTTAGGAAAATCTGGAATGAATGACATCTTAAAAGCCCAAATGACACATCTTTGTGGCTGAGTATGTCTGCACACACTCACAGAAGAAGCCTTAGCCTCCTGCTGCCCCTGGACCTCTTTCCAAGCAGCATTAATCCTACTTGCTCTCAACACCCTTCACCTTGGAAAACTCTTGTATATGTCACTCATAAGAACATAGCTGCACATTTTTGAAAGACAAGCTCTGTAAAAAAAAAATATGTCTTTACTTGGGAAGGGTGGGGGGAGACAAAAAAAAAAAACTGGAAATTATTTCCCTGATAATAAATATTATATACAGTTCAGAGAATGCCTGTTTTGCACTTATTTCAAATACAGAAAAAAGGCAGAGTGATCTCATCACATGGCAAGTATTCCCAGGTATGTAAAATTAAGAAAATGTAGACAAATGTGCTTGAATCATGACTGACTGCAACATTTAATGTAGTTAATGCTTTTGCTGTACAAAATAGCTAAAACTAGTCGTTTTCTGACACAATGGCATCTTTCTGTGATTCATCTTATGGAAAGCACACACCAACACTTCAGAAGGTTAATGAGTCATTCAAATGTGGATGATCTTTGGAATATTGTACACAAATCAGTAAAATTAGTTAACCTGCCATAAGAAGGTTATGCTCCGTTACATTTCCCGCTGAAGAATTTTGTTAAATGAAAAATTGAAAGAGCCCATTTTCACTGGGGAAGAGTTTTATTTAAACACTCTTGCCATCATGTTAAAACACACACACCTATATTTTAACATGACTGTAGTGCAGCCTAAGCCAGATAAATCAAAAGAACCTGCATGTGATAGCGACAATTTTTTTTCCATTCCATACAAGCAGAGTGTTATGCTGAGATTTGAAACAGAGACACAGTGAGGTAGAAATAGAGCTCTTGTGGCTCTGAATAGGAGTACATGAGTCATGACATAGAGCGGTAGGCAAGCTTGGCATCACAACAAAGACATTCGAACCGGTGTGAAATGTGTCTCTTTATCTTTCACCCACAACACCTTTTTTGGTCATCACCCACAGTCTTCAGTTTAAGATTAAACTGACAAAGGGAAGCAGTGACTGTTCAGCCAATATATCATACCAGCATTTTTTAAATGGTGACTCAGTGTTGAAGGATAATTGTAATACAAAAGTGTGACTTTGTGATAGAGCAACTGGATAAATATAGACGCCGGAAGTATATGCGCATGTGTTTGTGTGTGTGTTTCAGTGTGCTCTAATATAAAAGCCCACCTTCCATTTTTATATAAATGCTTGTGTGATTAATATTTTGATAATTGTGAGGAACCAAGCAGCAAAGACATAGAGGACACAGGAAAAATTGGTTTTCTTTATTTTAACCCTCAAAAAAGTTCAAAAAGACAGGATTAAAAAATATAATTATCAGGCCCATAAAAGAGGTCAACTAAATATAACTCTAATCAAACAGCAACTTCCAAAAACAAATAAAGTGGACATAACTCAAACTGACCTAATCACAAAGACAAGAGGGTAGCTTTTATAGTGGCTTGACCAAACCATTTACACACAATAGGGGGGAAACAAAAACAACCACCAATACTAGCTAGCACAGAATAACATAAGTAAACCTAAAACACCCCTGTTTCTGATAGCACATGGTTGGTCCTGCTGAGCAGGCATTTTGTTTTCAGTCCTCGGTCAAGCCCTTTTGCCCAGACAGGAAACAGCCACCGCCCCGAACCAGGAAACAGGAAAGTGAACAAATGGACTTGTTTTACCTAAGTGCGGCTGATGCCATCACAATAATCAACGCTAACAGTCCTCTATAGAATCATGAATGATCAGTTAGGGAGGATGGCATTCTTATTCTGTTCCAGTTCTTTTCCTGCTTAGCCCAGGTAAGATTATTCTGACATTGTCTCTGGATTAGGAATTTCTTGATATTAGGAATGCAATAGTTGTTGCCCATTTCCTGTGCATGGTGGCAATTGATGCACCTATCCTTGAAATTACATTTCTTGACAATCTTCTGAAGCCTGTGGTCATCCGCGTTCCTCATACCCCTGTTCCTAACACAGCTTTCTCTTCCACTCAACTTTTCTTTGATATACTTTATGTATGAAAACTGTATATTCAGATGTTGTCTGACACTAAATGTGAGACAACTGACCAATTATTTTTACCTTCCTTTTCGTTATCTAGAGTACGTTCAATAGTTCAATTTGTCTGTTAACTTCGCTTGGAAAAACTCTTCTCGCCGTATCGATTGAAGTGACCTTTTGCTATGAGTAAGGCAGAATAAGATTGGTGGATTCAAGCTTTACTTTTGTTATTCTACTTTGTTAATTTATTTTCTCATATTATGAAACTTCATGAAACATCTTTAATTTCTCTGTCTCTGCTTCTCTTCTTCTGTATGTGTGTGTCCCTAGTTAATTAGGAGGAATATATGTTAATGGGACGCTGCTAGCAGACTAATTAAGATTCTGATTAGACTGAAGATACTGTCAGCCAGTCCCACTCTGTGTGTGTGCCCTTGTGATTATGTGTGACTTGCCTCTGGTTTACTTGTTGAGGAAATCACCCCAGCTCTAACATGCTCTGGATGTGCAGATTAGAGTGTATTCTCTTTTTTTTCCTTTTATGAGTAGTAAATGAAACAACTTCATGAAAATCTCTCATTTGATTATTTCTCTCAGACATAGCATTAGAGTTGGATTTTTTTAAATAAGAGGGTGCTAACTTCTAGTTTGACTTCCAGTAGACAACAGACCAAATTTAAGTCAGGAAGATATTGGAGTATTGTCAAGTGTGTGTGAAAGATATTGATAAGAGACCAAAAAGTAATATGAAATATTAAATAAACCTGTATTTAAAAGCACTTACTTCAGGTATTTTTTCCTCTTTCACTTTATTGTCTATAGGTCATCAGTATCAGTTATCTAAACAGCAAGCAGTTCACAGAAATGTTGTGATCAGAAAACATAGAAAGTCAGTGGAAAAGTTTGAGTTTAGTCAGCCATACTGCATTAGCAATAATTTCTCAAAGAAATGTGATAAATTTCAATGGCCAAGTCAGCCATGTGATCTTAACTGTCTAAAGCATGGGTAGGATACTCCAGGCCTCAAGAGCCGGTGTCCTGCAGGTTTTAGATGTGTCCTTGATCCAACACAGCTGATTTAAATGGCTAAATTACCTCCTCAAGGGCTGTGTCTCAATTCCTAGGACGCATCCCTCGTGGGACATAGCTGAGGTGGCGTACATCAGCTGGGTCCTCCGAAGGCCGGAAGTGAGATGCTTGTGAAATGGGAGGGTCCAGCCTTCAGATTTGCATCACCAGCTGTTCCCGCCCTTACCGCTCCCACCTCCTCGGTTTTACCGTCTCCATTGCTGCCGCCAGTGGTGGAAACTGGAATTGACTGGGCCGCGCTATGAATTCTGGGATATGGTGGGCCATGTAGGATACACCAGACCCATCCTACAAATTCGGGGAAATGTAGGCCGCATTTGTAGGAGTCTACGAATTGGGACAGCCTACGTTGCATCGCTGTGACGTAATCGGCCTGCAAATGTGGCCCACGAGGGATGCGTCCTAGGAATTGAGACACAGCCAACATGTCTTGAAGTTCTCCAGAGGCCTGGTAATGAACTAATCATTTGATTCAGGTGTGTTGACCCAGGGTGAGCTCTAAAACCTGCAGGACATTGGCACTCAAGGTCTGGAGTTGCCTACCCCTGATCTAAAGTGAGGAAATCATTTGATGTTCATGGCGTCTAAGGGGTTACTCAGCGTTAGCGCGTTAATGCCGTCATCACGGCTAACACGAATAACAATTAACCAACCGGAAGGGCAGAATGACTCAAAATCCCTGAAATGTCTTTGTCAACTCATTTCGGGTTGTGTACAAACAGTTTGGTGGATGAAGAAAAACAACTGTATAGATCTGCTACAACCACTCATGTCCATTTGTGGGATGTTTAGAACTGCAATAATTTGTCTAGTCTGGGAGTAGAAAACACATTATGTGTTTGCCTAATGTATTGCTTTGGTCTTAGAATGATCTAGTTTCTATTGTAAGAAACTATTTTTCAAATTCTGGGCTAAAAGCCAAACAAACATTGGTAGCAGCATTAAAGGTTTTCCCACAAATTGAAAAAAATCTTCTCAGTATAGTTATCATGTGTTATCGTTCCACGGTGATTGGAAAAAAATGTTCTGGCAGCTAATTAATCACCAAAATGCATATATTCCAACTTTTGTTATGTTTTTTTTAGATGAATAAATTAAGCTCTATAGTTAATTATTCTCTTTTGTGCAGTCTATTCAGAAATATGTTTAATATTGGTTATATAAACACATATATAGCAAAAGCAATTTTGCTCTGCATCTACTTCAGGAATATATAGATAATTAAAGAAATCTTCCTATAGCATTCATTAAGTGAGCAAAATGCAAAGTGGGTGTAGATAAAAATGTCATGTTGCTGTCACAAAGCTCAGGATTCAAAACACAAATCTGCCGTACCAGTGTGCAGTTTTTTTTGTTTGTTTTTTTTTTTTTTAATAAAGATTTTCCGCAAGAAACAATTTTCAAACATTCCCAGTGTAAATTCTGTAATCATTTTACACCTTCTAACGAGGCCATGTGTTCACATAGCGTAGACACAAACAACTGCAGTTGAGTTTCTTTTTAATACTACTCAAGATATGGAGTTATGGTCATACTGACTGTCAGTAGGTGACTGTCAAAGCCATTAGAAATCCTTTGTAGCAAAGCTAACCATCTTGGGCTTTTTAAGAGTGTCACTTCTCGCTTCATGCTCACAGAAAAGTCACCAGTGAGGAAAAGTGCTTTTTGTACACCTTAATATTAAAATCAGTTGTCTTCTGGTATATTTTCCTGATTCAAATGTCATAAAAAGCCAACTGAGAGGCCAAAAGATGAATGAAGGCATTTAGTATATTGTATTATGAATGAATTTAACAGACCAGCAAAGACCCAGAAGGATTCGAGAACAAAGAACAAGATACAGTACATAGAAATATACATCCACTTACACACACACAACCAAATATACATGACTCTTTATTGTCTTGGTCATCATATTGGTTATGAATATTATTCATGTTCTGACTTTTGTTTTGATGTTAGACATTTTTAATACTTTAAAAAAACTGAATGTTTCATTTAGTTGTCTCTTTTGACAGTGACTTGGTTGATCAACATACATGAAGGTGCGGCAAAGGCTCTTACAAATGTATTGCTACATGTGCAATGTTGGGTACTTGAAAAAGAAGAGGACTGGTCTTTTTTAATGTTCATAACACTGTTATAAACTCTGAGATTAAAGTCCATTTTGGCCCTGCTTAAGTTTAAAGAAGTCTAGTCACCTTCTTTTTCAAGCTGAAAAGACTATCGTGACCTGCATGCCTCAAAAGCTACAGATGAAACTACGGAGTATATGGATGGCTGATTGAAATGTGCAGTGAATAAGCCTGCAAGAAAAAACTAACAGCCAGAAAATCATAAGGAAGATGAAGCTCCCCAGAGGGAGAGAAAATGGACCGAAAGAACAGGCTTTATACCCTTGGCTACTTCTACCTCTGCCATTTCACTGACAGTACCAGCTGCCCTCAGAGGCATAGCAAAGGGGTTAGCAGGAAGTGAGAAGGGTAAGATAGCCCAATATGTAGGACAAATGGGATTTTTTGAGGTGTTTCACAATTTCCTTTTTGTGTATGTATTTTAAGTTTCCATGCCCAGACATTTACATGGGTATTCAGCACATTACAGTAAGGTGTGTTTACATTCTGAGATCATGTATTGTCTATATGACAATGTAAATTAGACAGTGATGGAAATGTTTCTTGGTAAAGATGTAAAAGTGACCATAAATAGACCAGATGGAAAATGATATATAATCCAGACTCTCCTCCCTCCACTCTTATCCTACTCCTACTCTATTTCCTATTCCTATTTCTAAAATCAAGATTAGTGATATCATAACTTGTGTACAGTATAAAAGCCCACCGAACACTTAGAAAATTACTTAATTTAATTTAATTTACATGGCCTCTACTTCCTAGGAGTAGCATGGGAAGAGGAAGAGAGGCACTATAAATACCACACCGTGATATGCTTACGCAAGGTGGAACCCACAGGGTGCTCTCGCTGTGCAGAAATGTTGTATAATTATGTGTTAATTTACTCGTGTGGATAGGAAAGACGAGTGGAGGAAGAATCTAAACCTTAAAGACTGGACTGTCTGTCACTGCCAAGAAAATGGTACATTAGCTACATTAGCCCTAAATTACATGGCTGAATATATCTGAAATAGCTCAACTTCCACTTAAAAGCACCAACATCCTTTCTGTTACACAACACAAGGCCAGTTTGGAAACATTATTTAAATAAATAAAAATTCAGACAGAAGTTTCTCTGTACCACCTTTGAACAAAAATGTTTTTGATTCATTGTGGTTAGCGAGTTTAATGAACAAATCCACTTGAATAGGATAATCTGCAAATGAAGACATAATGCATGAATCCTTGTTTGTCCCTAATCTTCCAAAGCACTTGATGCTATTAAAAAGACCGGCAATTGTATTTCTAAAATCACTTTACTCTGCCAGGAATATTATTTCAATACGTTATTCCCTGTGTCTTTAATTAATTTCATTGTGAAAAAAAAAAAAACGTATGGAACAGAAATGGTTGCGTGGGAGAACAGACCGGCAATCTCTTTACATTAGCAGGGATTAAGAATGTGAAAGCGTAATACAAAAAGTATATCGCTTTCATGGGCAAATTATTTTCTATATAATTTCCAGTTTCATGTGTTGCGTTCATTTTTATTGGCTATTTCTATGAAAAATTTCTAAAGCCCAAAAATCTATTCCAATAAATGAAGTACTGAATAAGCTCAGAATTGATACTAATGTGATGGTGAGCAATTGTATTTGAAAAACGGTACTCATGTTTTCTTAGAACTCAAAGATGTCCAAGTGTATTTCCATAAGGATTTTGACGCCATTCTACTAATCCATATGCAAATACGTAGAGCTTACCCATTTTATTTTTAACAATAAAGAAATTCTAAATGGCAAAGCAGATTAATTGCATAACACTGTCCACCCAACCTGTGTTACAAGATAAATCCCCGTATCAGTTGCGATGGACTGCATATAATCCATGTTTGCATAAGTGACCTTAATTTATACAATGGGAGCAAATGGGATATATATATATAGTATAAAAGTCAGAAAAAATGCTACCAATGGATAAAATTTTACACTACTACAAACACAGCATATACTTATGTTTGGTATTGGCTCAGCATACTATTTGTAGGTGCTACCCAGCTCTGCCATGTCAAGTTGTGAGAGCCATGTTGCCGATTACAAACATTTCAAAGTTCAGTAAAAACTTAAACTTTTGTTATTACTTTGTTAAGTTAAACATTTTTAACTCTTAAATTGGAGAATTCAGACCCTGAAATGTTCTTCATATGTTTTTGCTCACTACCGACTTCGTGGCCTTTAAAAATATTACTACATCTCCCACTACTGGTAATGCAACTTCTGCAGGTGTCCATTTCACAAAGCGTGAAATAGACATGGTGGACTGGTGTGTCTGTTACACATTTTGCTACTGGCTTGGCATGGAGGTCATGAATGAACCACTAATGCATTTTTCCTCAGTATTTAGAGAACACAACCATTTCTTTAAGTGGTAGTTCAATACATTCGGGTCACTTCACTCAGTTAGGATCCTATAATCAAAACTGATTATTCACCCATCCCATAAAGACCATTCCTGTCAGGACCTGGACTCTCCAGTGGATCCTGTTTGATCCCAAGTCAAGTGAGTGAGGTCGGTGTGTGGAGTGGCTGCTGGTTTGGTTTGCTAGTTGGATTCCTTACTTTCTGGACCCCAACGATCCCCCCCTTGGACCTTTCCCCCTTCCTGGATGTTCCCTCACCAGTCTGTGTGTTTCACGAGATTCATCTATCTGTAAATAAACACTGTAAATAAACTGCATTAATGGGCCCTGCCTTTGACTCCGCTTACCTAGTGGCAATTCCATCTCAATTGTGTTATCATACTAACATATTCAAACACATTTATAGGCTACAAAAAGCACCTCTGAGTAATGTGAAGACCTTGCTGGCATCTTCGTCTGGGGAAACTGAAAATGGTACCAATTACCAATGGTACACTGCTACCATAGGGTTACTTGTACTGTAAGGGATTAAATCACTTCTCAGCATTATGCAAATGACCTTTTTAGTTATTCTCAGCTTCTAACAAACCCACTCATTGCTGACATTGTGCAGTTAAGTGCATTTTGATTTCAAACTTCATGCAAAATGTTATTTGGAAGCTATACTTGTTAGCATAATTGTGTACCCATAAGTAAATGATACAAATGTAAGAACAGTTTTTTTTAATTTTTTTTATTTGAAGACCACCAACATCAATGTGCTCTCCGCCACACTGACTTGCAAAGAAGGGAAATTGAGTTACCTGTCCAGAGTGTACCTTGCCTCTCACCCTATAGTAGCTGGGACAGGCTCCAGCCCCCGAGACCCTGAAACAGATGAGCAGAAGAGAATAGATGGATGGATTTTTAACAGTTGATATAACATACCCCTTATTAATTCTAAAAAGTTCCCAATTTGTTGCAAAATAGAAGTTTAAAAGTAAGCATACAAATCATAGATATTGAGGTAGGAAATAAAAAAAACTATTACAAAACAAATAAAACCTGTTTATAAGGCCTGTTTTCCTCAGAGAGGACATTAAGATACTCTGTAGCTATACTGGATACATTTTCTGACAGGCATAAAAACAGCTGGATGTAGAACTGGCATTTGTGACAAACAATTTCACCATAGTTTTTATACAGATACCAAGCTTCAGTATTGTAAGTTGTATCTGTTCTAGGGTCTGAATGCGTGTGATATTTGAACGCTAATGTGCTTCACCTAAAGCATCTAGTCTTATTTTTGTGTGTCATTTTACTAAAACCATGTGGCTGTGCACAATGACTCATTCACTTGCTCAGTTAGCCAGCCCCTCTTGGCTCCTCCTGAAGGCCATTTGGTTAGTAGATGTGTGGCCATTTAACTGGCCGGTGCTGAAAAGGCACCACAGCACAGACGGTGCCTGGTGAGTACCTGCTCTTAGCTCATTATTGGCAGCAGTCTCATGTTGGCATTGCTTCTTTGCTGATTCTCAGCATGTCTGCAAGCAATAACCCAGCATTATTAGTTATTGCCCATCTATATGGAGAAAAGGGACTCAGCTGGAGAGGTTGCCAAATTCAGTGAACATGTGTTTAAACCTGCATCAAAATAAATGCAAATAAATTCATTTATTAATTAAAGCATGGTAATATTATGTTTCTCAAGAAGCTTATAACTAATAGCATACAGTAATTGTTTACACGCTAACAAGAAGTGTGTTAATGAATTTTGCTGTGGGTTTTTTTTTGGGGGGGGGGCTGTACCTTCAATCAAGCTTTCTGCTCCTGTGTCAATATTATAATCCCCAGATCAATTTTGAAAAGTAGATGTAGGGTGCTGACCTGGCCTGTTGTGTTAATTGATGCGCTAACAAATGGAAACACACCAGAGTTGATTTAACAAGGCTATCCATATTTGCAGCGTTACAGAATAGCACCGAGGAAATAATTAGGGCTGCAAAGACGAAGAGACCAAAGATATGATTAAGTCATATTTTGGCAAATAGAAACAGTCTGTTTTTCCTGGTTGTGAAGTCTGACTTAAGAACTGTAAATTCTAGAGCTTGTTGTTAAACACTTTAGGGTCATTGTCCACAAACACCTACATTCATCATTCCACCAGTTCGTACAGAGCTCGGGAATAACGCATACTCCTTTTTTGCCCCATCTTCATGCAATACGTTGCAGAGGGACTTGAAGCTTTCTCAATTGATTTTAGTATTTACACTTTAAATGTTTTTGTGAAATCATCTCTGGAAAGTTGTTCTTGTTTTTAATATGACTGTGTACATTTGACAAATTTAGTTTTGTTTTTGTTTTTTAAAGAAATAATTATTTCATTTTAATGTTTTAATATGTAATTTTAATATGGAACAGGTCTCTCAAATGAGACATTGGTTCTCAATGGGACTACCTGTATAAATAAAGGGTAAATGTAAAAAAAAAAGGAACTAAATCACCTGTTTTTCCTTTGGAAGTGTCAATTTCAGTTTCAAACAATCCTCATTCAGTGCTCTTCAGACGATATTGTTTCAGTTTCTTCAGTTGGACTTTCTCCTGCTTTTTTGCCTCAGAAATACAGGATTCTCTCTTACAACACAAATGCTTTCTCAGCTTGACCTTACATAGTGATACGGGGATCTGGCAGTATGCAGATAGTATACAGATTGTACATTGGTCTGTTGGGTTAGAGTGATTCTGACTGACTAACACATGCACAATAGTAAGAACAAAATACAGTGATGTGCACCTTTTTATAAACCCAGTAGTTATTTTGCATGCACACGTATTTTCTAGTTAATGGACGAATATAAATGAATGAAGCCCGCTGCTCTCATAAGAAAAAACACACATACCTTGTACCACATTTAGCCACTTGCACATTTGTGCAATGTTGACAAGTTCTCCTTTTTGCAAAAAGAGAAACCTTAAAATATACTGATGATTTCAACTTGCTACAGAAGTAATTTCATACCTTAATACCACCGGCCCTACAAGAAATACGTTAAACAGTAAACACTAAAACACTAAGTTGTCAGTGAATCTCTGATCAGAGGAAACAAAAGTGCAAAATCAGGCTCTCATGGCAATGATTCCAGTAATGGTTTCCTAGTACTTAGTATGTAAAGTAATCCTTTTAGTTTTAAAGTTGTCTCACTCTTTTGAGACTAACAAAAGAATGGTAAATTGTCTTGAGATAGCAGAGCCTTGAAACTCAATTAGATTAAAGCAATTTTCAGCAAAATTCGGTAACGAGTTGGTTTGCAACAAGAAGTAAACCCAAAACTGTCCTTAAGAGAAATTAAATGCTCTCCTCCCTTAGGATATGAGACACAAAAATGATTAAAGATCAAGAAGAAACCACTTAAAAACCATCAGCTGCAAGCAATAACTAGTGTATCGCAATGCAACAATGGTAGAAAGAACTAACGAAAGTAAAGTAGTAATAGTAACAAATTGCAGAAAATAACATCCAATGTCACACTAGACCATAGTCATGGCATGGTCTAGTGTGATCAATCAAATCTGTCTATATTTTAATATTTATAGACCAGTGTATTGGTTTTTGTGTATTCTCTGATGTCAGTGACCTGTTTTAGATGTTATGAAACAGTACAGCAGCAGGAGCTGTAAACTATCAATACTCAAAGCTTTAATCTGTGTAACAGGGATGCTGTTGCTTATTTCACAATAACAGCTTAACATTTTCTAGAGAAGCTTAAACAGCATGTGCTGTGACAAATGCAGATGGATAAACAATAAAGGAAATTGAAGAACTGCCGTGAATTCTTTCATGTGTCCCAAAACGTGAGGAATAATGGGAAGAAAAAAAAACCCCAATCCCTTTCTTCTTGACTCATTCTCCAATTTTAGTGCCTTGCTTGAATTGTAACACTGTGTTGGCAATATTGTATTTGTTCCTTGGGGTGTCATGGGACTCTGAAATCAGAAGACGGGAGAAAGTCTTTCAACAAGGAGTCTTACATGGAGTAAACCCCTCGTGTGGATTGTCAGAAAATTGAATCAGAGCAAACATTGACGTGTTAGCATTACTGAAAAATTTCTAAAGCGCTGTGCATTTCTCGTAGCATTTAAAATGCAAAAGGGACATTGCTGCAGTTCTCAGAGGGCCGAGGTGGAGAACTACTTAAGGGATCTTTGGGTTTTAATAGGATCTGTCTTTTTTTCTTTTTTTTTTTTTTTTTTTTTTTTTTTTTTTTTGTTTTTTTTTTTTTTTTTTTTTTTTTTTTTGTCTTGTTCCGTTTTGGCTCATTTGCGATCAGAATTATTATCTGAAGGCCATGAACGATGACCAACGGATTTATTTTACCAAATGGATCATCATGGTCTTGCTCTATTGATCCATTTGATTGGCCTTTATTTGTTAACTTTATTTTTTTAGTTGACATTTAGGGACAGACATTATTAAGGGAAGGGAAAAGAAGAGACG
>VURO01019040.1:0-11740 GCA_015108175.1 Pelvicachromis taeniatus
GACCAGCTGCATTTAAGCTGGATGCAGCGACCATCGAAGAGGGATTATTACACTGAACTGGAACTGTCGGCTAGCAAACCTGCTAACTGTGATTTTCTGGTCTTTTACTTCCTCTCGAGGAGAGTCGGGCGGAGAGAAGTTTCGGGGAGCACCACTCGTGCACTGGGCTACCACAGACAAGGAGACACTCGGGAGCAAAGGAGGAGCACAATTGGGAACTGCATTATTTGTGAACTGTTGGAATACGTTTTGGAGCACTGTAAGTAAACGCACTGTCTTTTGACCTCAGTCTAAAAACCGCGCCTGGGTCCTCTTTCCCTCTCACTTCCATGACAATTCCGTCTGAGAAGGGAATAAGAGCCGGTCACGCCAGGGTTATTATTGGAAGATATACGGTAATCATTTAAAGACTATTTAAGGAAAGTGATCTGCAGCTGCACCAAAATTGACTGGGTTCTTTGTTTCCTGATGCTCGACCTCTCCACTGACTTTTGTCTCACTGGGCTGGTAATTTGCAGACAGTTGTAGAAAGAAATATCACTCTCGCCTCAGAATGCAAGAGACGAGCTGCATGGCTAAAAAATGAAGCCAAAAGCTAGAGGTGACTACTAGTGACTACCAGAGACTGGCTTCAAACTCTACAAGGATGTGAACCATTAAAAAAGGTTGATGCTTCAGTTTTGGAGAGTAAATATCCACTATTTTATTAGTCTGTCACTTATCATAAATTAGATTAGGCCAGAACAATCCACAAAGTCATTTTGGCACCTTCAGTTCGTGAGTAATTAAATGTGAGAGGCAGTTAATGCTGTTGAATGAGATCATTTTCAAGTTTTGTAGCCTGGTGTTGCTTCGAGCTGATGGCACGGAGATATTTGCTTGAGAATAAGAAAATAACTAGTAGTAGTAGTACTAGCGCCACAAATATCACCCAACACACAAACGGTTTCTGTGCAGTTTTCCACACGTGTGTGCTAGCTAATGTATCGTCACTGTGTTTCCTTGGGAGAGGCAACAAAAAGTTAATGTGGGAAGCTCTCAGAGGTGAAAATGTAAGAAAGAGAGGACAGGGGAGGATGATGAGGGTTTATTTTCACAAGGTATCTTCAGCAAGTACACTCTGATAAAGTGGAAAAGCTTTTAAATCAGATATGAGATCTACAGTAAACATGATGTGGTACTGAATTATCTTTTTGTGAAATGTGTGAACTACACTAATTTCTGTTAATAAAGACATCCAAGAAAATACTAGGCAGCTTATTGTGGGCTAAACTGGTTAGTTTGCAGTATTTTTTTGAAAGGCAATAAGATCACAACTTGATTGCATAAGGTCACAATAATTTGGATGTTTTTTGGTCTCCAACTGCCGTTTCCCATAATGTGACTGCAGTATGATGCTGCTATGTGACTGCAAGAATTAAGTTTTCCATCTCAACTTTAAGTGATAATCAGTCAGTGATGTCTTGACAGCTTGTTCTCACCTTCAAAGTGACCACAAAAAACAACCCAAACAAAAAAATAATGTTGGTGAATGTTTGAGATGACTTTAAAGGTCCCTTTTTAATCTTTTGGCCACGTGAAAAGTGCACAGGAACAGGCTAAAACAGTAGATGATGCCTCTAAGAAAACCAACTTTTTCTTTCATTTATTATTTACACTGGCATTACTTGTACCATTAAAATAGAATCGAGACAAAACAAGTGAAAACTAGAAAGGGTTTTAAAAAGAAGAAGCAAAAAAGGAAACAACACGTTCCTCCCTGAAGGCCAACTGTATCTCAGCTGGGGAACACAAAGAAGAAGAAGCTGATCAGCAACTTAAAGAGTGTTTCATTATCTAAAAGTCATATATATTTATACTACATATAGTATATCTTAATCGACTCTGAAGCTATCTTGGATGTGGGAGGAAAAAAAAGTCAGCTAAAATTAAACTAAACAAGTCACAGCACGTCTGCAAATGACAAGTTTACATGTAAGTTTACTGAAACAATAACTCTTATATACAGCACAGTGGCGTGGTGGTTAGCACTGTTGCCTCACAGCCTGAGTTTGATTCAAATGTCAGGATTTCTATGTGGAGTTTTCATGTTCTCCCCGTGTTTGCGTGGGCTCTTTCCAGGCCAAAGACATGCACTTAGTAGCGTTAGGTAAATTGGTGTGTTATCCCTGCATCAAATTGGCGACCTGTCCAGGGTGTACAGGAGGGACGGATGGAATTTATAAAATATCTAATACATTCTAATTTTAATAGTGCGTATAATATTTTGCCATTTACTTTTGTTATCCTGCAGCTCAACTGATGAACATCTAAGTTTGAATCTTGACAATATTTGTGTCAACTGCAGTGAATGATTGGCGTAGTACACAAATAGTACAGTCAAAATGAAAGTATTAACGGTGTACGTAAGGGTGAGTTTTGTGTTTGTTAGTTTTTTATTACATTTTTTTAAATACTTGGTTTGAGCAAAGCTGGCTTATTTAAACCAGCACGCAAACTACTACAATAAAATGCATGAATGTTTTATAATTCAAAGATCTGTTGTTTCAGGTCGGCAATATAATGTCTTTTCATTTGAAAATAAGCGATACCAGAGCTAAAGCTAAATACTGAGCTCAGAGCAGTGCTACAATGTTCAAGTTTAGCAAGCAGTTAGCATGCTAACATTTGCTAGGTTGCAGTTTGGCACCATGACCAGACTGTATATCTATATCCAGGGTCAGGTGACCCCTTGGACCCGGCCCACCACCTCTGCCCCACCTACCTCACCAGAGCTGTGGTCTGAGTAACCCTCATCACTCAGGCCACTCACTCTACTCAGAGGATTTTTTTTATTACTATTTTTATTTACAGTTGGTGTCCAACCACAATTTTGTTGTACATGTTTGTTATGCTATGGTTTTCTGTTCTATTCCATATGTATAAGCTGACTTAGTTTAGCTCAGTTGTTCTTCTATAAATAATTATTATGTCCATCCAGCCATTTCTTTTCATCCTCTTCTGCCTATCCGGTATCAGGGTAGCAAGGGATGAAGCCTATCTGAGCTACCATAGGCAGAGATGCGAGGTACACCATGGACATGTTGCCAATGTGACACGGGGCTTTATTATGTCCTGATATATAAAACCTTAAAAATGATGGATGTGTGGTCTATTTTGTATTCTGCGTTTTGAGACATCATTAGCATTTTGGTCAGCAGACACAGAGCGAGACCCATGTATATGAAGAATATTTTAAAAATAAATAAATAAATACGCTGGAAATCCTGGCTTGTAAGCTGGGTGTATAACTGTCAAAACCCAAAGCCATGTTTATACCACACTATAAAAATGTTTTAAGTGATATTTTGTTGGCGTTTTGATGTGGGAGTCTGTGTGAAATGAACCGTTTTTTGAAACTGGCCTAAAGTGACCATATGAGGAACTGCACTTTTTGGCACTTGCACTTTAGGTTATTTCTTCAGCCTTGGGAATAACCAGCAATATCACTCATAACACTTGAAAAAAACTTTTTTAAAAAAAGAAAAGAAAACCTTTGCTTAGCAACACAAAAGAACAAGGCAGGTTGCTAAAACTCACAGGGGAAATGGGTTTAAAGTCTTTGTCCTTTTTGTATCAGATTTGTGATTCTATAGATTAAGTGACCAATTTAGTTTAATCCATATAATGCTTAAAAATTACTGTCCAAACAGCTGCCTCATATTTTTCAAGATGGCTGCCCGCTGGCAAGTCTGGCTTCTTTGGCGACTTTTTTTTGACGAGTTGCTGGCTGAGAACGCAGCACGGTCCACCGTGGACCTTGGTTAGCCCTTACTCATTTTATATGAATGACATGCTGTAAATGAAGCTTCACTGTTGTAATGAGTAAAGAATTGAGGGCATGGAGACAAACGATAATAGACAGTTCAGCCTACACAAAGAGGGCAGCTTCTATTTCGTGTATCTGTAGACACGTTGACACCTCTCCTGATTCTACAAATGCCCACTTCTGGCAACCATCAAACTGCATCCCCACCCACTACCAAGCCATCCCAAAGCAATCTCGCTGGTTCGCTTTGCCTGCTGATGACCACAGCTGCCAGTGCATTCTTGCCTTAACCTTAAAAGATCGCCCACAGATGATGCGAGGTTGTCCGCTCGCTCCTGGCCATTTTAGTTTGTCAAACTCTGTGTAGCTGACACAAAACAACCTGATCAGCACTCCCTGCAATTACCGAATAGACTGAGGAAGCAGTGCCTTGATTTAGTAGACTGTGGGGACTGTCATTTTCTATTATCTTTGGTTCCGTGATGATTTATGCTGCATGTGCGCAAACGCACATGTGCTCAGCTCGCTTTCTCTCACACACACTTTCTCTTCTTCCCCTTTCCTTCCTGTCTGTCTTTACCTCTCGCTTTCTCTTTCTCCACATGCTAATATCTCATCTTTTCTCCTGAGCGGGGCCCCTGACCCAAAGACCACAATACCAGATGTCTGCACAAACTAAGCAGGAGGAAGTCCTGGCTACATGATATGAAGATGAAAGCTAAGATGGTGTTCGATAGCCCTCGCGCTGCGCTGCAAATAAACAAGAGATGGAGAGCTGAAACATAAAAGTGTGTGTGTGTGTGTGTGTGCACCTTTTCTCAAAGGATTCCCAGGCAAAGCAAATAATTTCAGCAGTGATTGTTCCATATATGGTTACATACAGTGCAGAAGGGACCCCAGTGTGTTAGCTACTCAGTATCACACAGCCTGCAACAATGGCAAGCTGTTCACCGTTGCCCTGAGGAATGGAGCATGTGCTGCACTCTATAATAAATCACATTTTCTGTTCTGTAATTAAAGTATCTAAATACATACAGCTAAAAACAACAGAACGCCCAGGGAAGGGCATATTACGTTAATATTCATCACCACATAACTGCAGAGTGCCAAATTAAATGACAAATACTCTATATGAACCTACGATCAGAGTGGGCTAAATACATAGCTTCCTGGTATGGAGAAGAGCCCTGTAGAAAGACACGAAGCCAAAACTAGCCTAAACTGTTGACATACTAAAGTCCTACAGTAGCCGCAAGACCTTCCTTCCTGCTTTCCCCCCAACCCAACCCAGCAGGCCGTGCTGTTCCAGTAATTGAGTGAGTAATGGACTTATTCCGCTGAGTGGTTCTCTGGGTGTACTCAATACTGGGATGTAAATCCTGTGGCAAATGGCAGATTAGAGGAAAAGAACTTAGGGGAAATAAATAAAAGCAAAGCAAAAGAAAAAAAAAAGTACACGAACAAAAGAAAATCCATAGTTCAATTATTCCCACGCAGTAAATTCAGCCGAAGTCTCAGCATGAGGCGTTTTCATCAGCCTTCTGCTCAATCCTAAGAAGTCCACTGTTTCTTCTGGTTTATGGCGGTTGTCTAATAGTCCTGCAGCAGGACTGCACGGTTTGTATTCAAAGTACATTTCTCACCGTCTCCCATAACCACCTCTTGTTCGTCCCTCCATCCAGACACAGTGTCCTCTATACACCCAGACCCAACACTGGACTCCAGCCACACATTCCACCGGTGGGATACACTGATCGGAATAATCCCTTTTCTCCAAACGCACCATGCAGCCCAGATCCTCTAACAATTAGCTTGTACAATAAACCTATTATCCATAAATCCATCTGAGGTCTCAGCTCGCTCCCATCTCCACCAAGTCCTCAACACAACACAGCCTTGTGGTTTCCTGTTACTATTAACTAACAACACATTGAGGTTTGCATCTGGATTACCACACATCCTAATGACTTTGCTCATTAGGATATGTGGTCATCATCTCCCTATCAGCCTGCAACACTTTCATCTCCGTATGATTCAATTTCTCCATTATTCTCTTCTACTTCTGTCTTTCTTCCCAGCCGACTCTCCTTTCAAGTGCACAGCGACCACCCTGCTTAAACAGCGGGCCCACTGTATACACACTTCACTTGGACAGACTGAAATAATCCCTTTCCTCAAAACACACCATTCTGTCCAGATCCCTTCACAATTAACAGCCCACGGCCAGATAGCCTATAGTGAAAATAAGCAGCCTCGAGTCAAAACAAACATGTGCGGGCAAAGACTGCAGAAACCCACAGCAAGTAGCCAAGTGAAATATTTTTTGGGCCGCCTTGTCATCCTGATGCTACAGTGAGGATGGTAGCAGTGATTTCATTTGCTAAATATTGTTTTTGCCATGTAGGTTGCAGGCTCTTTTTCCCTTGTTCTGCACACATCAGCCGGGTGTATTCTTTGCGCCAGGACTATAAATTAATGTTTTTTTTTTTTTTGTGGGAGCCTGTTGCTAGGGGCTGGAAAGGGTGGGGGAGTGAAGGAAGGGGAAGAAGGGGGGCAGTGGCCGGGGGCCAATTAAAATACAGATGTCTGACTGTCGGTGTAATTCCATTCAGCCGTGATTTACATTTAGAACAGTCACCCAAGGCCTGCCACTCTGCGCTCACACAGGAAATCGAAGCTGACTCCAACCTAATGAGAAAAGTGAACCTCCCGAACTTTTACGAGACTCTCGTCTGAAAGGAGCCTTGCAACTTTGGCCATAATATGAAAGCCCTTTCAGCTAATCATCCATTGACAGGGGAGATCGGTGCATTAGGAGCTCAGAAACCAATTTCACTTTGTGCTGTTGGCGTGAAAAATGCGTGGCGGGAAAGTTGCCCTTTGTTAATACTCTAGTTTGGCAGTCTCTCCCAAGGATAATCTCTGTCAAATAGTTTACCTCATTTGGAGAAACATGCTCAAGAATGAATGTACTTATCCTGGGATAGAGGATTTTATTGCGTTGAATGGCCAACGTATCTTTTTTTAAAGGTTTTATCAAAAACAATGGTATTAGCATGGCTGGAACGATAGCATTAAGAATTATATACAGTATAAAACTTTCTCTAAGTCTTTGCTGCAACAGCATGAAAAGAATGAGGACTTGCACAGAAGCTTAACAGCGCAGTATGGTCATTGAAACGTGATGTCACAAGGGCGTGCACTAGAGTTTTTTTTGGAAATGGCTAGCATGAGGTCACCCACTAAGACAATTTGTGAAGTTCTGTTATGAAGCCTAGAGATAAATATTTTTGGCATCACCATCTTGATGTTTTAATAGTCTAATAGTATGACCATGATTTACAAACTGCATCAATTCAATATGACCCAAAATGAGTAACTAACGTATCGAAAAAGTGTTTTGTCAAGTCCAAAAGCCTTTTCCCCCATTCTTTACAGGACGGGAAGTCTTCTTGCAAAGGTATTGTTTTTCATCTTTCACACATGAAAACTTTCATACTATCTATAACTTTAAAAAAAATAATAATAATTTCTTAATTATGCTAATTCACTGTTAGCATTTTTAGCACTAATTAAACAAATTCATAGTGTTTACTGCTTCATGGCAGGTGTGAGAACTCGTCAGGAATTTGTCATAAATTAAATAAAAACATGAATGCCTCTTACTGAAACTAGTAGCTGGTTAGGTTGGCTTAACGTTGAGATTTTCCAATGGTAAAATCTGCAAACCACTATTTTTCAGTCTTTTTAATTAACCATGTGTCTTGGCTAAAGAAAGTTGTTAAGTGTTTTTTATGGTCTTCCTTAGATCTGGGTATTAGTCAGGCTATCTAGTTTGCACCCAATCTTTGTGCTAAGCTATGCTAACTGGTTCCAGGCTGTAGCTAGCAACACATATTCACAGAATAGCTGTGTCAAATAACCTCGGCCGCAGCCAGTGTGTCTTTCTCCAGTCTACGAAATGGGACAGCCTACGTCACGTCGCTGTGACGTAATCGGCCTACAAATGTGGCCCACAAGAGATGCGTCCTAGCAATTGAGACACAGCCAGTGTGTCTTTCACCAGTCTTTCTCTCCTCACCCCCAGCCAGTAGCAGCAGATGACGGGTCTCCCTGAGCCTGGTTCTGCTGCACTTCCTCCTGTAAAAGGGTTTTTTACGTGGGCCGCATTTGTAGGCCGATTACGTCACAGCGACGTGACGTAGGCTGTCCCAATTCATAGACTACACATGCAGCTGACAAATGCGGCCTACATTTCCCCAAATTTGTATGATGGGTCTGGTGGTGGCCCACCATATCCCAGAATTCATAGTGCGGCCCAGTCAATTCAAGTTTCCACCACTGGCGGCAGCAACGGAGACAGTAAAACCGAGGAGGTGGAAGCGGTAAGGGCGAAAACAGCTGGTGACGCAAATCTGAAGGCTAGACCGTCCCATTTTTCAAGCCTCGCACTTCCGACCAATGCGGTCTACGTGGGACCAACGTAGGCTGCAGCTGTGGTTTTGGGACAGACCCAATGTATAAATGTGAGCAAGAATGATCGTTTTTAGCAGACAATTGAGTGTAGTAGTTGTTTGGATTTTTCTTTTATTGGTAATTTGGAGGTTAACATTTATAATACTTAACATGTTTTTTTGAGCAATATATTCTACACCATTTTTATGACAACAGGAAGCAAAATGCTAATGTTAGGCTATAGATAAACTACTAATGGCACCAACATTAAAGCTTTGCTTTCGCCGACTTCCTCAGCCAAAGCAGTTTGACAAGTGGCAAAATGAGATTACAGGGTTGTCAAACACCTTCTCTGGGACACGTGAAAGTTTTCACGATGAGAGTCTTCACTTAGGTGTTCGATATAGAAATATCCAAAGATTGTGTTAACCGCAGATCCTGCTTCATTCAACCAAAAACCCGTTCAAAGAATTAAGATTAAGTTTAAGATTAATCGTTGTCAACTCATTTCAGAATTTTTGTATTCATTTCTTTGACACTCTAATTCAACTCAGACACACGAGCTAGTTTCCAGAAGAAAACGATGTGTGTACACGATGTCACAATAAGATTCTTTGTGAGTCCTGCCAGAGCACAAAAACGTAGTTTGCCGTTAAAGTGGAGTGACAGTTTGACTTTCATAGTCACACTTTCACAGTGTCCATTTAGTCAGAACAAGGCCGCATAAAGCTCAGTAAGAACACAGTGTGCTGTGCTTGTCAATGACTATAATCATGTATATGGAAGGGAATAGATTATGTTCTGTCCACAGCCATAACTCACGGTTTTCTTTACCGTCTGCTGGCTTACATCAGTGCTTTACTGTAATATCCATATTTGACAGACGCCTTGAAAGACTTCCTCAGCCAAAGCAGTGTGATAGTTTGCACCCAAATCAGCTCTCTCCCTTTTGATTCACATTTTATAAGGAAAGGTCAGCGTAGCAGTGATTTATGATGCATTCTCCTGTAAATCCAACAAGGTAATCCATCAGTGCGAAAAAACAGAAAGCTCCATAATAAGCGTTTGCCTCCTCAGAGCCTGTGAGCGAATATACAAAATGAGCATTTTTATGCACAAGATCTGAAAATTCAACAAACATTTAAGAAAAGGGTGTGTGGACCCAAGAGTTTTAATCTGTGAAGACAAAAGACAAAGGGAAGCTTGCTCGTTCTTAAGGAGACTGATCGCTTTGTTTTGGACATCTGTTTCTCAACTTTAATGCTCCTGCTTATCTCTACTAAAAGTCCCAATTTAATGCATGACCACCACTACAAATGTAGGTGTTGCCCGGCCGTTCTTCTGTGGCTCATCCAGCTGTAATAAACAGGATACTGTTCTCGAACAATGCAGGCAGGAAGCACACTCCTGCACACGTGTCCCTTAAGAGATAATCTGGGGCATGTTGGCATTTTACTACTTGTCATGGTCAAGATGTGCAAGCCAGACTAAAAAAAAAATAGGAAACAGTCAGTGTAGTAGGAATTCCAAGCTCGCCTTCAAACAATACCTTCGGCCTAACCTCTGGTGTAAATCATCCAATGCTTTGACTTGATGCGGAGAACAAAGGGGATAGACATTAAGTGGGGTTTTTTTTCCTTCATAGTCAGGGGAGGAAACCCGAATTTGCTTGCCAAGTCTGTACGCTTATAAAAGAATCAGCGAGGGGAACTATAAAAACAGAATGAGTTTGGGATTTTTTTTTTTCCAGGGCCTCTTCTCTGCAAACATGAAGAAATTACCTCTTGGAAGATTTTTCCCTGTGTTGCATTTTCCTGTATGTGGGCAGCTTGTGGGATTAATGCAAACAGGCGACTTGTCTTATTGATCAATAAGGAGCCTGGCTTCGTGGAGGAAAGCCAACCTCTGAACATAATATGACCCTTTGGATGGAAGAACCGAGGCCCTCTTTGGCGCTTTATTCCACATCTGAGCCCTCGAGCCCGGGCCCTTTTCCCTCTTTTCGCGTTCCCCGCGCCAGGCTGCACAGCGTGTGGTGGCGAAGACAGACAGCGACAGCGGTGGGAACGGGCGGCAGGGAGGCACTTCTGAGGCGGGCCTCTTCTCTAATAAAAGGGGCGATCAAACATGCTCTTTGCCTGTGAAAGAAAATATTATTGTAGAGAACAGCAGAACGGGGTGATGTAGGAGGGTAAGAGCATGTTTCGTGCCAATTTGGCCTTCCAGCGCGAGCGCTCTGATTTGGTTTCAGGGATCGTTGCCGGAAATTGAAAACAAATGTGCAGCTTTTTGATGCGCCACCACTCGTGCATCTTTTTTTCCCCTGCTTTTCATTTTGCTCTTCTTGCTGTCTCGCTTTACGTCGCTTCTTTCCTGGCTGCATTCCTCATCCGAGCAGAAGCAACAAAACACACTTCCTCCACACGTAAAGGCCTTTGTCTCAGGCAAGCCCGTACAAACAAACGGAAAAAACCATGGAAACAAAAGTATTTTCCTTCCTCTTGGGATTTGCAAATGGGAAGTGCATGATTTGTGGAATTACAGTATAACTTTACTGCTGACATTCGTCATCACGGCAGTCCAGGCAGGTAGCTTGAATTTAATTGAAAGTTATCCTCACTGACAACTGGAGCTCAGACTAGTGGCAGAAAGACCTCTTTTAGTGTGCACTTCCCTTTGTTTTTTTGCATATTATGTCAAGGTTACTTATGCAAACACACACAATCGTACATGCACGCACACAACTACACCCAGCTGAGTCAGCGGTACAGCGGTGATGATGCATTCTCCAAGGCAGGGAGGGACACGTGTGTGTGTGTGTTTGGGGTGCTGACTGGCATTCGGCGCACAGCGGGATGACATCATCCCTGGGGCACTAATGATTGGCTGACCTCCTCCCCGCTGGCAATGCCGCCTGGCGTGCAGATGCACAGCAGACTGTTTCCTCACACATTCTCCTCTGCGAGACTACTGTACTTACTTCGTTGGCATTAACCGGCGGCCCGGGCCCGGGAAAACCCGACACAGTCGGGCCAAGCAGTGCTCTGCGTAAGACTGTATTATCTCTGCAATCTGAATCCAATTAACAGCAAACCCGCTCAGAGTTCAAGCGCCAGAAGGGGACAGAGAGGGAGGAGGGCGGCGCTGAAAATATCTGGGGAGATGAAACAGCGGGAGAGAAACAAATCACACCATCTTTCAGGGTTCTTATTGAGAATTCTCTTGCTCCTTTTGTGACATTCAACAATAGCATTGTTCTCCGAGAAGGGAAAGGCAGCGAACATCACCTTTATCTGCTGAATACACAATTCCCCAACAGCACCGAGACGGCGAGGAAGAGCCCTCCATCTACCCTTTTTCTTTTTTAATCTCATTTCTCAGTCACGTAGGGTCACTCGAGTAGCAGAGACTCGCTTCTCGCCTGATGCCTGAGAAATGAAAACAAAGACATGTTTGCGAGCACGTCCCCCCCCCCCC